>JACXSJ010000716.1:56790-183382 GCA_014851325.1 Pentalonia nigronervosa
CATATTGTATATTTGATTAACGTATAGAGTAAATGTCGTTTTAAATAGTTATGATTTTATTATATATATATATAAAAAAAAAAAAAAAAAATGTTATGGCATGGCGTTTTGCTATATTGATCGTATAATACAATAGTACAATGATAGTATTATTATTTGACTAGAAGGGATGACAATTTTTTTAATAATCAGAATTGTCCCTACAATACAACCGAGTTTATGTGCACATTGACATCTCAATTTACGATTGTCCGCGATACTATATAATTTATTAGTTTATATAGTTAATGACAATACATATTATTCACCTATATATTGTGAATATGTGTGTGTGTGTGTGTGTATACAGATCACTTGCAGTTAAGTTGTAAAAAACGTGACAAAATATATATTATTCATTTATATACCCTATAGCAACAATACAACAATCCCCTAAGCGGAACGAAAATGTAAAAAAATAATAAAAATATTCCATCGAGGTGTAGTTTTTATGTATTTGTTCTTTTAGCGAGGACCCTCCTTTTATAGCTCTTTTATTCACATCTCCCCTAGCATGGCAAAAACAAATGATTTACTAATTGTTTGTAATGATATTGTGCAACATACGTTGAATGGACAAGTTATTAAAGTTTTAATCACGACATTTATTCGTCGTATTTACGGTGATTGTTTTGAATATATTGTAAAC
This sequence comes from Pentalonia nigronervosa, assembly GCA_014851325.1. Lineage (NCBI taxonomy): Eukaryota > Metazoa > Arthropoda > Insecta > Hemiptera > Aphididae > Pentalonia > Pentalonia nigronervosa. Next base: position 57,479 of record JACXSJ010000716.1, read on the forward strand.
TAATTAGTAAATAAAATATTTTATGAAATTCTTAACTTTGTATGAAATAGGTTGGGATAATGTTATGTTAATAGTTTTTTTATGCGTATTTTGTTGTTACTTATAACAATAATATAACTATATATCTAAATAGAAATATTCATTTTATATTCATGATTTTGTTACCACCTTTTACACTGTACAATTTAAGTACTTATAACTTATTAAAATAAATCATTAGTCAGGTATCATACTATATTATATTAAGGAATAAATTCCATTTGAATGTTATTACAAAGTGTATGAGTTCGACTGGACCAGTTTATAAATTATTTACTAAGTATTTTCCATTTTCCACAAGCTTAAGACTGACAATCAGTGTTGGCATGATTAAAATTGCTGTTTTCAAATTTCCTATTTTCTGATTATTCTATGTTGAAACTATTATATACTTATATTTCTTTAGCCTTCATCCCAACTATATGAGAATTTCAACCTTGTCCTCTAATCTATTGTCCATATGGAGGTCCATAAGACTCTGTGCTTTACCTCTTCTTTACTTATAACAGCTATTTTCTCTATTTTGTCTATCCATGTCTTCTTTCACCTTTGGTCTTCCTGTTCCTCTATTTCCTTCTACATTAATTTTTATATCTACTCTCACTACCTTTGATGACACTCTCCTCATAATACAACTGAACTATCTTAAACTAATCTCCCTCATATTGTTTACGATTTATGCTCCTCCTACACTACCCTTAATTTAGTAATTTATTATTCTATCCACCCTAGTCAATATACATATCCACTTTAGTATTTTAATATCAACTACACTCACATTCTGTTTTGTTTTGTTGTCCAATGTGAAACATTCCAATCAATACAAAACGACTACCATCACAACTGTTTTATAAAATCTATATTTTAATCTCAATTCAAAAATCCACGAGGCTTTACTCCATTTTATTAATTTAAAAGTAATCCATTATCTTACGTCATCAACACCATTGTTTTATACCACATTTCTGATGTACTCTCATACTCAACAAATATTTGCATTTCTTTTCTTCAATACTCTAACTAACTCCCTACTCTTGCATATCTATATCCCTACATTCCTCGTTTCTTTTTCTTACTTTGTACCTCTCACCTACAAGTTTTATGCTGTCGTACCCGGGAGGGCTTTATATGTGCTTTACCTATACCTTTGACATCACGAGCATTGCGTAGGCCGTTCACATAACTGGTGCAACAGCTACCGCACTCGCTACCATGTTGTACCCGTCACACTGTTCCCTCGTCTATTTACTACATCAACTGTATTGCAAATTTTCACCTGTTGTATCCATGAATATTCAAGATGGAAAAACCCACTTATATTCAATTTTGAACCTCTCAGCCTTTTTGATATATTATACACAGATTGTCGACCTGACGCGCAAGCTTATTTTAGTCGCATTTACAACACGCTTGAGAGTATCGTAGAAATATTCTGTTCTCTCGTTCTACAGGAAGTTTTGAACCTTCAGAAACAATGTCATAATTTTAGAGGCTTAAATAACTACTTTATCCCCAGTTATAGATGCGTCTTAGGTCTATGAAATATGGTAAGAATTGGTAAATATGTGAAAATTGTAAACTGTGCTTATTAGTCATCACTATCATATATAGATGATTATAAATTGGTTTAAACTGGTTATATTTTAATCGGTTGATATTTATCGATTGGTTAAATGTGCTTTCTCCAGATTAACATATTGACGTGCAAATCATATTATGCATATAAATTAAAATTTTTCAAAACTTTATTTAAATTAAAATTTTTAATTACTAATTCAAAATTAAGAGTTATTACCAGCAAATAAAAAGTGGTACATGGAGTGGAATATATAAATATTATACCTACCTAATAATTATAAAAATATAGATAAGTGTAAGCACATAATATATAACGTCTGCCTAATACCTATGTGTAAATTATTATTAAAATTTAATAATAATGCATTTAGCATTTAATGCTTACAAAAAGACTAAACAATAGTTCAAGATATTTCCTGAGTATAGCTCTTAATTCAATTTAATTGAAAACACAAGTATATTTCTTATATATAGTACAACATGAGGTACATTATAATAATACAATCAAGGAATAATCATGATCAGTTATGTATCAGTTGTACTTTTGATATTATATGTTATCTAATATTTATTTATATTTTTTAATTAAATGTATGAGGGTGGCAAGAAAAAATGCTGTCATCTGTAAAACAGTTCAAAGGTGATGACAAAGATGGTCGAAACAATAATGAAATAAAAATTTGCTGACGACATTGGCAAATGTTGATATATTTTACTGTTGAATCGGTCGGGCGAAGAGTAATCGTGATAACAATTTGCAGGTACCTATAAATTATACACTTTTCGCGACGAAGATCGTCAATAAAAATAAATTAACATATATTTTTCTGCTAAATCTAATCGACAACATTTTGTCATTTACGTGGTTTCCATTTTGTATTTGGCATATTATATGCATATTATTAAATAATAAAGCTACTACCACTATAATAATAATACTATATGCGTACCCCTAGTATATAAAGCGCCGGATCGAATGACATGTATTTTATCATTAGGAACACATTTTTGTAGTCAACACACGATGCGACAAAGTTAAAACGATTACGGCGCGGAGACTTATAGTTGTGGAAAGAAGGGTGGATCCGTTCCGCAAATGGAATATCTGAGTTGAACGCGGTGTGTATACTATAAAATATATTATCATACACTTTAAACAAGTAGTATACTATGACGATTATAATATTATAACTTATACATGCACGTCACACGTCTTCTTTTTATAAGGACAAGAAGAAAGATAAATTCGACCGACAAGGTGACAGCTCCATCATTCCAATTCTCTATTTCCATATACACCATTGGTAGGTTCAACTAATTGTTACATTTCAAATTTAATACATTTATAAAATCACAATTATAATAGATCCAATCGCCCACGTAAAATAATAATACATAAAAGTTATAAAGGTAAAACCTATACAATGAACAGTGTTCATACCTGTATGGCTGTTGTACGACACTTCTCTCTTGTACTATATTATATTATTTTTATGGCAACAACTTATAGTGTCGGTGATACGCCGGTGATAAAGTTGAGTTGTCTAAGTTATTCTCTTGTTATCGCGCCAATATGTTACTTTATTACCTAACTTCGTATGCCGTTTACCGAATGTGTATTGCACCGTCTTCGTTGACGTCTAACGTTGACATCAGTGCTGAATACATTAAACATATTTGAATAGATATATACTTATACTGTATATATATTCCTACCTATATTATATATACATTTATATATATTGTTATGCATAAGTTAAAAATAATGAAAGAGGCGTGGCTGGAAAAAGCCATAGCCAACAGTGTTGAAGTCATTATTCACACCCCTGCTCTCTAGATGAATTTAAATGCGACCCCACTATCCTTTCCTTTCAAACGATCCAATTTCTTACGCGGTATACCCCTCCTTACTCCATCTTCACTCTTCCGCTCAACCAACTACCTTTCACCCCTTGTTATCGCTGTCTCGTCACCCTCCCCTCATCTTTGTATAGATATATTGGTGCAGTAGTATAATTTATATATATATTATATATATGTGTAGGTTGGTATATATATTATATATACATTACTTTTTACTCAACACCCCTCCCCCCTATCATACATTGCTGTATATTTTTTTCTCCACCAGAACATTCGTCTCCTTTTATTCATTGGTGGTCCTGTGACAAATCTGTATGCGGCCTGGGCGTCCAAAATTGACTGAGAATTTGATTATCAACGTTTGCTATATAGTATAAATTATAATATAATATAATTATATTACTCAATATTATACACATACTAGTGTTCAGAACTATATCGTAGCTTTCACCGTCGTCTTCCCAAGAGTATGCACCTCTACCTATATACAGTAAAGTATACGATATATATATATATATATATATATATATATATATATATATATTGGTAGTTTATACATGGATTATAATGTATCAATATAATATGTATCATACACATTTATCATTTATATATATTAAATAATCTTTCAGCATGCCACTTCGTTACAGCATTACATGTCTATTTGGCATCTTCAATATTATATATATTTTTATAAAATAGTCTCAGACTCTTTTCTACCATATGCGATGTCAGCGTTTATGAAATGTGTTGTTTTTAAACTGCGTACTGTATATTTAATCTCCAACATTATTCATATATCAAATAATATCAAAACCACTGCTAATAGAATATTCAAACATCGAAATATCTAACCTTTAGAAGGTATATGTGTAATATACAGGAATAATTTCTGTTCACTGTCATAATAATATATTATAGTGTACCTAACTAATAGTAAAATTTAATAGAAATATTGAATATGTATAGTTGAGATAATATTTAATGCGTGTCCATAGTCTCTGTAGCACTCAAAAAATAAAACTCAAGTCGTTATCCCATATTTTAAGTTAAATAATATATTTTAGTTATTTAAATTATTGTTTTTATAATTACCTTGAATTTTATATATTATTATTAAACTAACTATATATAATATTCAAATACATAAAATTATTTTATCTTCGCATAATATTTATATTATATCGTAAATCTTAATATCCATGTGGTGATAAATGATAACTGAGTTGTTCCCTAAGTTACAAATGCACAATCAGTAAACTGTTAACTGTTATATGCGATTTTCAATTGACTTATTTTATTGTTATTTTCATTAATTAACAAAATTCGAGAAACTATAAATTCGGTTCTTGTAAAGTAAAAAAATACGCAATTAATGTAAAATACAAAAAGACTGTATATTTCCATTTTATTTGTTCGTATTAATTGCGTTTATAAATAAGTATATATATATATATATATATATATATAACGTCACGGACATCGCAGCTTATTTCAATTGAATTTACACAATTTGCATTTCTCGCTATTAAACACTCGGACGTCTAATGACTGAGAGTACGTGAACAGAAATGTAAATGTGGAATTTTGATTTGAAATGAAGTAGTATTTTACCCTTGATGCCTTCACTTAATTCTATTCTGAACGTGCTAAATTATTTACCCTCTGAAAATCTGTTAACATTGCGGATCCATATAAAAAAAATTAGCCGTCTTGAGCTTGCACTGCATGATTCCTTATCAAACTTCATTAATACATGAATTTATTAATAGATATAAGAAGTAATTTTATGATCTTTGATTTCATAAAGGAATCTAGCAAAATGTACCATACAAATGAATGTTGCATTTATTTATAGAAATATTGTCTATGATTTAAAATTAAAAGTTTTAACTTTAAATTTCATTCTTATTATACGCTGTAAGTGATTATACTGCGAAAAATGCATACCTACGATTTTTAAAGTTGTAGGTAGTTTAACTAAAAACAGATTATTCTAGAGTATTTTACATTATTGCTTTTTGGGTGGGTGCAAATGTACAATATACTTACACAATATTAATTATAATTTAGGTAGTTATAATTATAGTAATAATAGTTTATGCTAGAAGCAAATAAAATAATGCATAGGTACAAAGTAAACCAGTATTTATATTGGTATCTGTATAAACTATAGACCAAAATTTTAAAATATTGGAGTAACTTATTTAATCTAGTAAGAATATAGGGATTTTGGTGATTTTAGTGAATTTCTTATGAGTATTAGAATTGTTGTCAAGAAATCAATATAAAGAATGTATTTTTAAACTATATTGAAATAGCTTTGTATTTAGTCATGATGTATTAAATTGTTGTGTATATATATAAAATATAAATATAATATAGTATTAAATCGGTGTACTTATGTAGTTTTGGATATATTTTATTCATATCTATCTAATAAAATTGGAATGATCTATACCACGTAATTTCTCATCTCGTTCTTTATTCTTTCACCAGAATTAAGTTAAACATAGTTAAACCTGTAAAAATGTACTATATTACATTATACTACCATACAACAGTGGTTCTCAAACTGTGGTCACGAAGACTACGCGGTGGTACGGAAATAAATTAAATTATGGATACCTATATTTAAAATTATTATTATAATATTTTACCGATTTATCATTTTAAGTAGTTTTTATTTAAGTCGTTGCATAGAGTAGTATGTGACTGTTTCGCAGTGCACATACTATAGGTATGTCGAAATATAAATAAATATAAATATATGGTAAGTACGTAAAAAAAATAAAAGTTTAAGAATTTCTGTCGAGCTCTAGCTGCATCATTATCGTATAGTGTTTATACCGTATTAAGCGTAGGCAGTAATGTCAGACTGTACGAGTATCGGAGTATATAAGAGAATAATACAGTAAAAAAGCACGTTAAAAAAAACCCAAAATCTAATTCATTATGTTTACAACTAGCGATTAAAGGCGATATTATTTTGCCACTCGCTTCTTATATAATAATTCCCACCATTTCGTATATTAATACAATAATAAGTCACGCGTACCGCGTCTGGAGTCTGAATAATCTGGATAGTCTGGACAGTGTTTGGCGGCCACGTGCAAAATGTATATATATCGTATAAACCTTCGCCTGGTATCTAAATGTATATAATATTATTATATTCCGTCACCTTTATGGCGCGGTGCCATGCATATTAATGCCCTTCGCGTGAAAAAGCTTCCTGGAAAACTACGGCGAAAATGTCCCACAAAACACTTCTATTACCTATATACAATATTATGTTTATATGTATTATATTATTTATATATAATATCTACATAGTATGTACAGTACAATAGACGAATTAACAAAACTTCCGGCCACAAGTGTTCGTGTAATAAATTATACACCTAATTAATTATAGGTATATCTTTGTTCGCCTCACGTTTTTGCAAAGTTTTTACCTTTGGTGTATTAAGGTGAAACCCGGGCGGTAAACGATATAATAAAGGGCCAATAGCAGTAATTTATACCTAACCTATACCTATTAGCCATAATTTATTAATTATTATAACATTATAGGTACTGAGTATACTGGCATACCGAATCCTGCTATACTATATAATATGATGTATATGAATTAATAAGCATTGATAAGAAAAATAATAATGAATAATTAATTTTATTGATAATTGGTAAATATTGTATATTTGTATTTTTAAACGATAAATATATTAAAATGTATGATATACCTACCATTTTTTAATATTTTATGGTATTTTAAAAGAACTTGTTATATAAATTGTTATTGTTATTTCCTCGCAGATATAAAATGTAAGTATATCCCCGCTTCCAGCAGGTGAGTATACGTCAGCAATATAAAAATATTACATATTATAATTTCGATATTTCTCTATATCTCGTATATAGGTAAGTAATAAGTATCTGAGTCTCATATTGTATGTTTTATTTCATTCATTTTTATTACATTAAACGACATTATAAGACAACAATTATTTGTGTTAGTTGTATGAAAACAAAATACAGGAGAGTATGTTTTTCAATATAAACTAGGTCTTATAAACATTTCAAAAACATATCAAAATGCATTTAACTTTATGATTATAATGTTATATATGACAAAAACCGATTGAAATTTGTAAACTTAATTAAAACAGAAAACAATAGGCAAAAATAGTTAAATACAAAACGTATAGTGTATCATTAAGCAAAACATAACGCAAAACGTAATTCATAGAATAACATTAAACAAAAAATTACGCAAAACGACATAATTTAAAATTCATTTACTTAAAAGTTATATTAGTTTCATAAAATTATTTTTTTAAGTGATTTAGCGATCAATCTAAGAACTTATTATACTACTTATCTAGGCAATTCCCCGCATTAGATATTATTTTTAACGATAACGATAAACAATAAACGCATATGTTGTGTAACGTTTAAATTTTGAATAACGATAAACTCAAAAATTGTACAACGTTTAGATTGTAAATAACGTAAAACAAAATTTTGATTTCAAATGCAAGCCTTGATATAAACACACCCTATAATAATAATATTATAATGATAGGTTGCTATTATTATGTGATATATTTAGGAAAAAATGGTAACAACTTCCTTTAATATTTTTAGAAGGCTTGTAGCTATATTGTATGATATTATGTAATTTCAAGTGCAAGTTTATCTTACAAACGTTGTTGACTTATTTCAAAACATTGTTTAAAACTAATTTTAATGAATTATTTCCCGCAATATTTTAATACTAACATTTAATTTTTAGGATAAAGCATATGATTAAAATAAATAAAATGTGTGACACTTAATAAATCTTTAGGAAAGTGTCTTATTTGTCTGTGTCTATATTTACGCGTACTCATTGTTAATTATGGTACTATATTAACCGTAAACAATATTGTACTATAAATTACATTTGTTTAAAGTTCCGCGTTGGTATATAAAAAATATCGTAGTACAATGGATGGTCGTCGGGTGGGCCAGGGTGACATTAAATTTTATACAGCACGGTGACAAGGCTGTTATAACGAACAAGTAGGCACCGCCGAGCTTTTAATAGTATAGAAATTCTTTTGGATAAACTTTTATCGGGATCGTCGGTGTTGGTGTGACGGAGGAAGGTACGCTTTTATAGTCGAACAAAACCGATTTTGGTGTAAAGTATATTGCGACGAATCATATTATTATATGATTCACTGTACCCATAAGGTGCAGTGGCGACTATATGGCGAAATCCGACAACGACAAAAAAGAAAATATGGTGAAAATCGAACGCCTCGACCTTTTCGTACAACTCATGCGTACGACATAATAATAATAACGCTGCACACTACACAAAATATTATTATTGTGCGCGACGACAGCGGTGGTGGCAGTGGCTGACGCCTCGCGCAAGTGCGGCCGCCACAGATTTGGTCGTCTACAACGCGCGTTATTATTATTATTATTATTATATTTCATAATAATAATAATAATAATATAAAAGCGAACGACGGACGACGACGCGGAACGGGAAGGGTAATATCGACGAGGGGGTGGGAGGACGGCGAGGAAAACCGCACGCACACTAGCCCGGCTATAATACTGTAATACATATAATATTAAACCGGCGTCGTCGCGGCGGTGGACGAGCGGCGCGGTGGCGGCGGGTGGGTGGGCTTGGCGCGTCGCGATCAGCGTGCAGCGGCGGGCGTACGGGTTCGAGCGGGCGCCGTCGAGCGGACGGACGAGCGGCGAGCGTGTGTATAGGTAAAACCGCCGGCGCGCTCGCCCGTTGCGGTTAGTCAAAAGCCGTTTTGTGGGAGGAGTGTGTCCGGGGCGGCCGCGGGCGCCGCCGCCCACCGACGTGCCCGACCGTTCGGCAGGCACCGTAGTCGCGACATTACAGTTCCGACCGGATCACGTACCGTACCGTCCGTGCTGGCAGCGCGCGTCGTCCACGACGCATACCTGTCGCCTGTCGGACTATACCTCCGCATAAACAGACGGTAAAAAAAACATTATCGTTTCCCAATTTGATATCAAATCGAAATTTGTAACGTCTTTTTATTCGGTCCCCACTCAAACGCCGTCGTACACGCGCCGCAACACACACATTGCACACGCACAATACTAACAGCTCGGCAATAATATATACGGGCCGACGTACATAACAATAACAATAGTCGGGAACTGATTTCACGACATTCGCGCATAGATTTTCGGCGAACTGGTCGCGCACGGACGGGCGCATTTGCCGGCGACCCGCGGGCCCGTACCGTTTTTTTTGCGGCCGCAGGCCACGACAACCCGTTCGCCGCCGTCGTCCCGTGCAATGGAGATCACAGTGTCCGCGCCGATCGACTTTAGCGTGTCGGTCAAGAGGACGCCGTCGACGGCCGCGGTAAGGACGCCTTCGTCCGGGGCTGCTGCTGCTGCTGCTGTTGCAACGGGTTGTGGCGGCGGCGCCTCGTCCGCCGCCGCCGCCGTACAGCAGCAGTCCAACGACCGTTCGTCGGCCGCTTCGCCAGCACCGCCGTCGGGTCTCCTCAAGTTCGTTCAGCACGACCACCAACACCACCATCACCATCATCACCATGCCACCGGTGCCGCCGTCATGAGCACGTCGGCCGTGAACGGGCACCACCACAGCAGCGCCGGCGGAAACAGCGCGTTCCGCTTGGTCACCCCGAAAGCCAAGCACAACGGTAAACCGAGACGCACGTTTATTATTATTTTACATAAGTACGGTTATAACCGACTAGGAAAATTATTTATTGATATCGAGACTATTATAGTATCGAAACAGCAGCGGTGACCTATAGTGGATTATGATAAATATCGGCATTCCCATGCAGAGTATGTGGGAAACGCGTGTTTTTCACGAGTCGGCGGCTTGTGCCGGAAGGTTTCCCGTTGGGCCGCGGCCAGTCGTCACTCTGATACTGTACTCGCCAGTTGCCATCTTTAAACTAATCGTACATATAACTTGTTCATTTATATAAATCAAATTATGTTTTTATTTTTTAAATATCGAATTTATTCTAGTTTTGTTTTATAATAAGTAACAGCTCGCATTCATTGGGTCGCGTATGAGGATCTCTATATAGTCGGTAGGTATAAGATCATACAATAATCGGCATTAAACATAGAATACGACGAGTACGGCATTCCTACATTCAGTGTTCGTCGATCTTTGAGTTCAAGATATCTCAACGAAAAAATTCGTGTCCAAACTAATATAACATCTCGTGATAACGCATACCTATTGTTTTGCATAGTATAGAAACCTGTAGCATTTAGCTTTGCGTTTGGTTCATGCCATGGCTATATATATATTGGATTAATAAAATAATTTTACTTCTTATATATTATAATATTATGTTCTTCTGTATCTATCTGTCACGAATGTATAGCGTATGACATATGGCCTATGTTGAATTGCGTACTTATCTAAACTTGGATATTGAAATTTGAGACGTGTAGTATGCTTTATATAAATCTATATTAAATATGAAAAATAGACAACGTGCATATATTGCATAACTAACATTTTGACTTTTTTTTGAATCTATTTTGTTTGTGAAATATAATTTTTTCGATCAATAATATTCTCTGATTTTTATTCTGAGTTAGCTACAGCAGTAAGGGGTGCTTGATGAACAATGGTGTTCATATAAATCGATCTATAATGTAATAAACACGCAGCGTATGTTTTGTATAGATACATGTTAATAATGTAGGTATGTGTATATATTGTTCAATTTCCAAAACATCATTTATTGTTTACTATACAGTTGTACACTATACACTTTATATTATACGATATATAGGTTAATGTCCTTTTTTACTACTAGCGAGTAGTGATACAAACTGACAATACGTTTAAATGTATTGTATTGTATATTATAATGCAATATTATAATAATATATGTATTGATCCCTGCATTTCAGTGTTTTCTAAACTATAAATATAATTGTATAATAAATACAAATGTACAACATTGAATATATAGTATAGGTACTCAATATTTTTAGGTCTTAACGAAATAAGACACCTGTCAAAATATGTATCATTTCAATGATTTCTTGTGTACTTATTTCATATTTATGTGTTAATATTTAATAGTAAATATTTTTTCAAACAGTGTAATTATATATATATATATATACATTTAACACATTATATTATATGTTACACACAATAAATATATTATAGGTGAGCTGGCAAGAGTTTAAAATATTTGCTTTTATTAGGTATATAAGTAACATGATGTATGAATAGCAACACTAATTCCTACACCATATTCTATTATAATGCGAAATACAACATCATGAATCATTCGTGATGTTGTTTCAGCATTCATGACAGAATAAAGTAAACACAGTTAATTTAGAATAATGTATAGGTACTAATATTTTTGGTGACAGTTAAAAAAAAAATACAAATTAACTTCAAGTTTGTTCTCATAAATTTATCTCACGAGAAATAAATTAAAATAATAAATATAAAATTGAAATAATAACGTATTTAAAAAAAAATTGTTCATATTTTGTACCTAGTAAATGATTATACTTGTAATGAAACATATAATTTGTATTATTTATTACATATTTAAGGCAATTTAAATTAATATATACTCTATACAGGTGTAATATATTCATTGCAGTATAAGTAGGTAGGTATATATTATCTAATTAACATCTAATTAATATCTACCTTTAAAATTGTGCAATATTAATGTCATAACGAAAACTTGTGAACTTTGCGTCCTAAATCATAGCAGTAAGTTTTCACTTAGGTATAATTAAAAAGTTTCAAAAATGAGAAAATAGTAAATACTGCTACTATTTAAAATTTACCAGATTTATAAACAAGTTACAGTCTGAACAGTAGTATAAAATGGTAATAAAAATAAAAATACTTTAAGATATTCTAGTGGAGATGACAATATCTATAAGCTGCTGAATTCTGGATAACATTTATATAGAATATTTTAATATGAAATCATAAAATATTGAGAGCTATATAATAGCTACAATTATACATATTACTGAATTATCTTAATAAATAATAACCAAATATTAAATTGTTTTGAGTCATGATTGTTATAAACTTAAAAATATAAATTATAATACAATAACACATAAACGTCATAGATCATTATCTATTAGTTAATATGAAAGTACCCAATGAAAAAAACTACATTAATACATTTATGACTTTTTTAATCACCAATGTTCTATATTAAAATGTAAATATTGCAATGCTATCACTGGTTACAAACTTTTAACTCCTAGAGTTAAACAGAAAATCGTATTTTAGTTTAATTCCGTATAATTATGATAATATTTTATTGTCATCGACAAACTATAAGGCCATATACTAATATTAAATACAATTTACAATTTTAATTTTAAATATGATTTTATTATTATGTATAATGTCATATAAATTAACAGTTGAATGCAAAAGTAAAAACAAATATTTCAAATTATATTGAACTATGTACAATATAATTCGTTGCTAATTTTGTGTGTTTTCAATATTTTTCAATTACTGTAAAAACAACTAATATTATCAACATAATTTGAAAAACAATATAACAAACATTTCAAATTTTATAAAAAGCTAAAAAAGTATTTTGAAATGTATAACATGTGTAGAATATGCTTATATGAATAATATTTGGTAAAATTGTTAAGTCTCTACAACTATTTCATTCTGAATCACAATAATAAAACTAAAACAAAATCAATTTCATCAAAAAATAATGATACGTAAATATTCCTGTTTTGTGTTAGTTTTTCCTAACTATTTAGAAAAGTACTGTAGTTTCCTAATTTTTGACCCATAAAGTGTTAACTATATACAATTTTAGAAACCGAAAAGCCTCCCTCGTGTTGAATATTAAAAGAAATATGCTACTCTTAAACATATGATGACAGACGCAAAACTATTTAATATAAATGTAAAAAGAAAAATAACATCTAGTTGTAAATACAATACAAGATTCACTCATTTAGAATATAAAATATCAAATAAGTTTCAGAAAAATGTACTTATTAGTTTAAAAAATACAAAATAAAAAATGTTAATGTTTCTTAATCACTACTTATATTTACCATTGTTATTATTATTTTTTATATGAAATTGGACATCTGCCCGTAAAAATAAATAAATGTTAATTTTGTAAGCACCTACTTAATAAAAATATAATAAATATACATTAGCGTGTCTATAGTTTTTAATTATATTTTAGTATAATATTAACTGTATACTATTCATACAATTAATACAACTACTTTATCATATTAAATAATAATACCAAATATGCTCTACTATTATAATATGTCATATACTCCAGGAGTAAAATATTATTAATTATTCAATTTAACTACGATACACGTCCTTTCAATTTCAGATTATAACTGCAAATATGTATACAATGCACATTGCACATAATAATAATGAAATATGTTTTTATCATAAAAATGTGTTTGAATTGTTAAAAAAATATTCTATTTTCAATGGTTTAATGGGTGTTGATAGATTAATTATTGTTGTAGTTGCTGTTACTTTTCTTTGTAATAGTTAAAACTAATAAATCCTAATGAAAAAAAACCATAAGCAATTTTGCATCGGGTTACACCCGTATATCCATGGTTGTTCAATGTTCCGTAATATACGCCACTAGACAATTTAACGTCCTATTTATTAACGGGTAGATAAAAACAAAAATTAATGGCTCGCCATTAAAACACCTTTTAATACGTTACGCCACTTAAATCGGTTCCAGACTGCGGGAAAGCAAGAATACGTAAAAACAGGAAATGATCAATTAAAAAAAATCAAATTTTTACATAAATGTCAATGTTTGCCTATGTAATAAATAATTAAGCATAATATTATACAAATGTTAAATGTTATTCATCTCCGCCGCCGAGCGTTTGCTGAGTAATAATAATTATATAGTCAAGGATAAGATCCTGATAACGACGATTTTAATCGTATTTACGTGTGTACAGGAAAACAAATAAGATATTTAGAAATGTGAAAAGTATTATATATTTAATAAATTAAGATAATCACTTGTTGAGTATACCGTGTAATGTACAGTCGTACAGGTGGGTAGTATAATTCATATAGTTACTCAATATGTTATAATGTATTATGTTAATGAAATGTTGCATTCCACGTGATTTTAAAATGTATAATGTTGTTTCCTTGAATATATACATACATGTCTGATATAGGTACAATACAGATAATAATAATTTCATCTATATTGACAAATGCATCGACAATCAATCGAGTTTGGCACTTTATAAAACATATGTGTATGACCAAAAATAGGTTTTTTTTTAGGCACCGTCTTCGTTTTATACACACATTCACATATATGTTATATATACCCTCGTATATAATCGACGTATATAAATATCATAAAAGTATCGTATTAACGCATTTAGCTCTATCTATTATGTTTTTTGAGTGCAAGAGAAATAGCGCGGATTTAGATAAAACTCCCACACCAACTGCGATTTTAATAATATCAATAATCGTGTACAATAGTTTATTATAATGGGAACACGAATGTTTCGAATAATAATAACAATATATTAAGTATAATATTATCGCTGGCAGGTACATCATATTATGTTATAATAAATTGGTATATTTAGGTAGCCCTAACCGTGGTGACTCTACAGAGCGTCACGTGACTGTTATAGTTTTTTAGGTGTACAATAGCATGCGTGATGGCCGTAAGCCGGATGGGTATTGGCAGTGCGAAAAGTATTGTTGAGACAGCCGAATCTGTGCGTGTAAAAAACAGTGGATCAAGTGATATACAGTATTGCAATTAAGACCTTGATTTACGTTCGACTTATCGTGGGACAAGAGGAAGGCTGGGGTGTGTGTAAGACAATAAAAAATAATATTATAAACGATCATCGTCACACGGCGAACACTTCATTACGAATGGTCAAAATATAATGTCATAATATTATCAGCGTTACACGGCGCGTTTGTTGTGTTGTGCATCAATTTGCACCAATCACCAATGTTTCACGGTAAACCGCCGTCGTACAGTCTTTTAATATACTCTTATTAAAAATGTTATCATCCAATCATTTGCTGTAATCGATTACCATCAGCAATTCCTATACAAACGTATAGTATAATAATATTATATATACTGCATATTGTGGGGGGAACTAAAATACCTATAATAACTGTAGTGTGTGAACTGGGGCGCACTTTTTAATACATATTAAACCCAGAGCGAATCGAAATACTATCAAGCTTCAGAGCTCAGACGGAAGGTTTCTCGTGACTCGTAAAATTATGTCATTATACTTATTTTATCGCCACTGTGGTACTTAGATACCTATACTCTACATGTGTACGACTGTGCATGTACCATATATTATAATATTATAATCTGTACAATTGTGGTGCGAAATGTCGAATCGCGATTACGCCGGCGATGTCAATATATAATAAATAATAATGTACATCCATAATATAAAAAGGGTGCGCGCGTGTGTGTATTTGTGTAATATATTATCGTTGTATAGGTACCTATACTCGCGATTTGAGAATACGCGACGTTTGTCGGTAGCTGAAACGTGCCCGGAACGTACAATGATAGAAACGCTTTTACACACACACACACACACACACACACACACACTCACACACCAGGATTACCAGACCTTTACAATTTTAAACGATTCGCAGTGCGGCTAACTTATTTAAAGACTAGAGAAAAAACACGTTCAAGATTTTTATTTTTATTCCTCCTCGAAAAGGATTTTTCTCGTACGTTCCGTTTATGGGCGCCTTGCTGCACTGTTTTTCATCAAATTTTGCTTCATCCACCAAAATTGTTTTTTTTTTTTTTCAAGTTCTAAAATAGTTTTTTTTTTTTGTATTTTCAACGCACGTATATTGATCCGATAACATATTGAGAATAAATTGATTTGAAAATGAAATTGTATATAACAATGTTATAATACCTATTATACGCATTGCACAATTATTATACGTACATAGTATACGCGATATCACAAAACGAGTCATCGCCATATTAAGACCTACATAATTTTCATTATTTAGTAATATTAAAAATATGTTCGCGACAATGATTAACAGTTACATAATGCAGTAAACATACTGTGCGGTGATCAATGTCGATCCTCAAAATTATCACAATAGTCGACACGTCAGTATTGTTATCAACAATGCACTTTTACATCAAATCTAGCCAAATCTATCGAAAAATTATTATAACTTTTGTTTGGGCATGTCTATATTTTTATCAGAGCTTGAAATCAAAATGTCGTTTTACGTTATTTACAATCTAAACTTTATACAACTTTTGCGTTTATTGTTTATCGTTAAAAATGATATCTAATTTCGGGGAATAACCCGGATTCGGAATATATTAAATTCTTGGATTGATTGATAAATCACGTTGAATAAATAATTCTACGATACTAATATTATAACTTTTTAGTGAATGGATTTTTAAATTATTTCATTTAGGGTTATTCACTGTTTAATAATATTTTATAAATTACGTTTTGCGGTATATATTATATATTTTGTTAATCGTTATATTTTATTTTGTATTTAATTATTTTTGTTTATCGTTTTTCGTTTTAATTACGTTTACAAATTTCGATCGTTTTTTGTCATGCATAACTATATATATTATCATAACGTATGCAAGCCCTGATATTTATACGGACATTGCAGTATTTAGCTAGGTACTTGCAAACAGTTAAATATGCAGAATGTAAATTGGGATGCGAGACGCAAGGGCCGCACGATGTTCCAGAAAGTCGATTAGGGGGTACTAAATTAACATTTTCATAATCATTTATTGGATATAAATAAAAAGACATTTAATTTGTTGAAAGTTAGTAATTGATTATTTAATATGAATTTTTAAAAAAGCGTGCAATTCTATCGATTTACTGAATATACTTATAGTCTATGGTGAGATTTTTAATAGAAGGCTAAATTGTTTAAGAGTAAAGTTATTATATGGTAAACGTTGTTCGTTGAACGAATATAGTTAGATGGTTTATTTTTCTTTAATATCATGGATGCATTAGTGAAAAGTATGTTGTATATATATATATATATATTTCTTGTTTTTTTTTTTACTTAATTTTTGCTTGTACAATTACAATAATATTATAAATAAATATTAATAAATTAAAAAAAAAAAATTATTATTTTATATATTATTATTAATGGATATGGAAGAAAAAGTAATAGAGGTGATAAATTAGTATTTTTTATTAGCTTAATTTATCCTCTAAATGATACTATATAATTTGGTTGCGAAAAATTGCGACATATTACATAGAACCTATTATGTAAAAAAAAAATAATATATTTGTATGTACCTTCAAATAAAAAAAAAAAAAATTATAATTCACAATAAAACCAAACGACAAAAACTATTTTATTTTAATTTAATTATATTATATACTTTAAAATAAAAATACTTAAATCAGATTTTTTTTTATTCTCCAAAAGAAAATAAAAATTAAAAAATAATAACTTTTACATATTATAAGAATATTCAAAAAAAATAAGACTTAATGAATACAGAATATAAAAACTGAGTTTAAAAATAAAATAAGCAACCAACAAATAAAATAATTTTGTTCTGCTAAAAATCGATTTTGGAACACTGTGGGCCGGGTCCTAGCTCCACAAGATACTATACATTTAATTTTTTTATCATACCCCTTCTAAAATTTAAAAACAGTCTTTTATCAGCATAAATATATCTCTGAACATAATCTATGATGTACCATTGGTTTTAAATTTTAATACAAATTATGGTTCTGATATTATATTACCCACGATTCCATTACATAACCGTCATAATACTTTAACTCGGCTTGCAGTAAGTATCTACACTATTTATTTAATTTATATCTTTCAACAGATACATTTCGCCTGTCATGGAAAAAAAATTATGTATCTCCAATTTTTAAATTGTGAGTTAAATCAAAAGCTATTAACTATCGGCCTTTATCATAACTTAGCATCTTACCTGAATTATTAGAACGTTTAGTTGAGTCTAAAAGGTTTATAATATATTCAATACGATTTTAATAAATTAATAACATGGCTTTCGGTGTGGAAAACCAACCTTAACAAAATTTAAGTTTTCACTCATATGTTCTGAAAGTGTTTGAAAAGAACTGTCAAGTTGATTCTATGCATAATATCAAATTAATTGATGTTAAAAAAGTATTTAACTCTTCAGCAAACATGAATAAAATTAATAATGAAACAAAAAAACTTAGAAGTGAGTGATCCTCTTTTGTCGTTATTTGAGTCTTGCCTCGATGAAAGGACACAATTCGTTAAAATCGGAAATATAAAATAGCAAAACAACACTTTTTCAGGTGTGTTTCATTTATCAATTATCATCCTTATTGTTCATCTTATTTATTAAACATGTTTTATTCATTAATTTCTGATTACCTTAAAATATACTCGATCACAAATGACCCGAATGATTTCTTCCGACTACATTTAGATTTAGAAAAATTTAAATAGTTGGAAAATTAAGAATAGCCCGTCACTGAATATAAACAAATACTTCCAAACTACATTTACTCGTCGTAAAATACAATTATATAATAAAACTGCTTCATAAGTAATACATTTTTGGAAAACGTCTATTTAAGATTTAGTTATTATTATAAGCGAATTCTCCTTTTGTAATACATATTTCATTAGCACGTAATAAAACAATGCGAATGGTTTTATTGATTTTTGGAAAGTATTTTTTACGACCTGATACGACCGATGATGTATACGTACAATATAGCTCAGTATTATGAAATCCTCATAAATCTACAATAATAAGTAATTTGCAAAATATTATATTATAATATTTTACCTATATATATATTATTTTCTTTCTTCTTATAACATAAGCTGTACTTATTTATAAATTATTGTTATTATTATTAAATATTTTTTTTATGAGGATAAAAGATATCATTTTTGCAACAACATTGTTTTGAACGTCTATATAATATTATATATATATATAATTATTATTATATATATATATATATATTAATTAATTAAATGCTAAATTTAAAAATTATTGTACAAATAATAAAAATTAAAGAGCATTTTTTATAACCGCTGGAGGATTGTTATTTTTCGTTGTACGATCTAAAAATTATAATATTATATGGTTCTTACTTATTATAAAGATAGATTCACCTAAGCTATTATATTATATTTCTTTTAATACCATCAAAATGTGTGATAAATTAAAACTGACAATCTATATAACCTAACAGTATATATAAAATACCACATTTTTTTTGTTAGCACAGCATATTAATATTTTCGTGGTTAATAATCTAGAGATCGGTGCCTTTATGACCACTGATAGTCACACTAGTCGAGTGAATTAATGATACACATTTTTCTTTAAAATCATTCTAGGACTATATATTTTTTGTACCAAACAAGTTTTAGTTTTTAAATGTTTACGAATTTTAAACTCATAATTTTTTTTTATAATAATATATTATGCATTATCATAAAAAATAATTCAATAAACGAGGACACTATCAGAACATAACTTTAAATATATTAATACTAATTTGTACCATAATTTAACATAATTATAACAATTTTACAACATTTATTTAACAAGAATCCGTATAGATATATTAATTATTTTTAAAACTATAATTAAATGATTTTATTCGTAAAAATAATAAAATAGTAATATTACAACATTAAAATACAAATTTTTTGAAAGGTTATAATTGTTTTATTGGAAAAAAGTAACTTTTGAGTTACCCAACATAAAACTTACCTATAGCAGTCGTTTCATCATTTTTGGCGGAAAAGGAATACATGTCCACTTTTTGTGTAAATAGAAAATAACACAAATACAATATAGGTTATTGTTTATAAATACAGTACATTTTGTAGTACTGATAATCAATGACAGTAACCAGTTGACGACAATTTTATATTTTTGAGGGGTGACTGGTTCCCTACCCCTCACCCTCTAAATCTGTCCCTGCCTGAATACTTATCCAGTACCCAATAATAATAATAATAACTAACAACAAAATAACATATAATAGGTATCGTATCGCAGGGCTATACGCTATATTTGTAATAATTATATTAATGTAACGTTATACAATACGCGAAACCGAAGTGTTGCGCCGAAGCAATAAAGCGCGGAGAAGACTCTCGTGGGGCACTTGTCGCATTATGTAACGCCGTGGTGGCAGTCCGGGTAACGAACACAGAAAAGGGGTAGAAATGTGAGGAAAAACGCCATCGTCGTCCGTCGTCGCCGCGCCCCAAGACGAAAACGCTGCGACTTCGTCGGCGATGAAGGTGGGCGGGCACACGTGGGCAGCGGTAAAACTGTTTTGTTTTGGGAGACGATGATTGAAGAAATTAAACCTTGGAATCACACACGCAGACGGTTAACAATCGTATCAAGTATTACCACCCCCGTCCGTCCGTCAGTCATACATCATTGTGGCGAAGTCGTAAAAGTCGTTCGGCGGTCCATTTTTCGTTATATATATATATATATATATATATAATATTATTTTACATCTCGCTTTTAGATTCTAAACAGAGAGAAGAATGTGTTTATTTTTTTTAATAGAGTTTTATTACGATTGCTTATGGATTTTTTTTTTTTTAGCGCTATTATTCTCCTCTCCTCTTCCGTTATTATTATTGTGTTCTTAATAGAACCGACCGCGTGCGACCACCGCTCGTGCATCATATTATATATTATTATATGTATACTGCAGCAGCACGTGAGTCATCCGGTAAAACGATGTCAGTGTCGTCGAGGGTCAACTCTCTCGTCTCCTCGGCCCCGCGATGTACGCATGCGACGATGATGGCGTTCCGCGGCCTTAGTGGCGGGACATTATACGTACTGTGCAGTTAATGAAAATTAACTGCCGTCGCGGCGCACCGCCCCGCCGCCGCCGCCACCCCGGGGCCCCGGTGCTGCTGGCGGATCGCGTTTTCTATAATTTAATACGTCGCGCACAGCACACACAAACGCGTATATGATATAAATATTATTACGGTGTGATACTGTGCGCCAGACGGTAAATATATTGTTTGTCGCGCCCGGTCGCGATAAATTATCCCGTCAAACGCAATTAGCGAGAAAATGTACAGAGACACGACATGCGGCTCACCGTCCCGCGCACCATACTGCTCGCGACCGCTGACCCTAACCTAGATCATCGGAATGTTTTTCGCTTTTTCCCGTTTTGTATATATGTTGCGACGCACAACTCGCGGGAAATCGTACTTTTTTGTAATATACGACGATGGCGCGAGAAATACATTGTAATAACTAGATATAATCTATACTCTGTTCAGCGAGAGAACACGCCGGTTCTGCGCATCCCCCCGCGTCACGCCGCCATCGAAACCGGTACCCCGAGTGTCGCGTAGGGATTCGCAGAAGAACCGAGTACAGTATACTTCAGAGACATTCATAATCATGCACGCGTAACCCCCTTTATTCATATTCTGATTTTTAGAGTATTTATGTAAATCTATTAAAATATAATTTAATATTTTGAACTACTCAAATTTTGTACACTATGTAAGAAGTGTCCTGTGATGATGCAAACTTTTGTTTATCCAATGAAAACTATCCTTTTTTACAGTTAATCATTTAACAGATGATCTTTTTGTAAATGTTGATATACCTGAATTGAAATTCAAACAAGTATTTTCCGTGTTATTTTACATTATGTAGGTACTAAGGATAATAACCTATCTCCATGATAATGGGTTTAAAAACGTAGGGGTTTATTGTATGCAAATTGTAGTAAATATACCTAATACTAATATCCTAAAATATTATAGTTTGTAAAAATTGTCTGAGTATAATAAATACTAGATTATCTAAAAATGCACATATTTTTTATTTTCGTCAACTATTTTGAAGATCTATAGTAAGTTTTATAGTATAAAGTATAAATATTTTAATAACTTTAAAATTATTTATTTAAAAGTTGATTTAGATTCATCAACATTTAAAAAATAATCTTCCAATTTACAGTACATTAGGAAGTTTCTATTTGAAAAACAAAAGTTTGTGTCACAACATGACACTCCAGATTTTGCACAAAAATATCTAAGTATTAAAAATACGGCCTTAAGGTATACTTGAAATCATTAAAAATAAGAATTTGAATAAACAAAATAAAAGAAAAATGGAGGTAGCATACAAGGCGAATCGCCATAATGTATTAATATATACAATACCAATAATGAACGTAAATATTATTTGTAGTGAAATACTCGTATTTTAATTTCGAATCGTTTTTTACGATTCACAACTTTGGTGGAAACCTGTTAACAAAAAAAAAAAAATTTTTTTTCAATCAAATTATAAACCTATACATAATAAATATATTTATTTTACATAGGAATCCGTTATCATTATATTTTTAAAACATATATACATACATGTATTTCGATAATGTTCGAATGTACCTATGTACCCCTACATTAAATCAACTCGTTTCTCTTAAATTTATTTTTTTCTATTTCAGCATTTGAAACTATTCCTAAGTATCTTTTATTTTTTAAACTATTTAAAACTTCAAAGCTTTAAAAAATCGGAATTTAGTGCTTTTGATTTAATTTTGATTGAATTTGTATTTGATAACTTTTTAAGGTATTAACTTTTGCTCTACTTTTGCCAGTTCAACTCGAATACTAAAGTAACTTATCGTAAATCCAAGAAAACAAAATTGCATCACATTTTAATAGTTTATATACTTATGTAGTATTTACTATAAAGTATAAAATATAATCATTATTTAATAAATTATTATCAGTGTTTACCATTTTGTAAGAATTGTAATTAGTTTGGACTATTATTGTTATGAACTATGTTGTTGTTTCTGAAACTGTTGATGGCGTATACGGTGATATTATACTCGAACGTATATTATGATATTTTTCATGTAAAGTATTATTTCTATGAAGATTGTAGGTTGGCCAGTTTACCTAAAAAGTTTACAATAGTACATTTTAATACTTACACACAAAATTATAGGATATTAAAACGATTTATGACCAGATTGATTACGCATTTTAGATTTTAATTTTTATTACATACAATTACAATATACTACCTAAGATCCACGCAATTACGTGTTTGTGTGTGTCTGTTGAACTCAAATAGAAGTTATGATCTCCACGAGTCAATCACGTGCGTGCACGTACAGCCAAACAACCATATAATAGGTAACGGCTTTTAATAAATACGTGTTTTGTTTGATTTAAACCAAATGAGCTATAGTAATTCATATTATTAATAAAACAATAACCGTAAAATCTAATACTTATATAGTTGTTTAGTTTTTCAATGTTCACCCAATAATCGTTTCCGGTGCAGTATAGATAACTTTTTAGGTTATAGTATAAATTTGCTTAAAGCAATTTTAAATATTACACCATAAAATAATTAGTTATACCTATAATAATTATACAATGCATAAGACACAATAATAGTATTACATTGTTTGTCGATAAACATGATGCCACGTGTTTAACTATGTTCGTACACCCGTGAACACATAAAACACATAATTTGCATAATATGTCTATGACGATATTTTCAAAGGATTCTAGATGAAGCATCATAAACATGTCTGATTATCTTAAACTGTATATTGAACATTATAATATAATGACAAAATGAAAAGGGGCGAAGAAAGTAATTCTTGTTTCATAATTTTATTTTGACGTTAAATTATTTTACCAAGATAAACAAACTAAAAATATACTTAATTTATGGAATTGAAAAAGTTTGAATCCCTTCATATAAATTAAAAACCATTTACAATAATTGATTTTTTATTTATACTTATGTTAATTAAGAATATTGCTTGAATAATTTAATATTTGTACGGAAGTTAAGGTATTTGAAAAATTATTTTATAAACTAAAGTAAAATTCATACAAATCCTCTGATTTCCAATCTATTTTATTTTAATTTAATAAATAAATAGTACCCTTCGTATAAAAAGAAAATGAGTCAAGAAGCATTTTAACTTAATCATTATAGTAAAAAAAAAAAAACAGTTAAGAATGCAATTACATGTCCTTTATGTAGCTCTTTTCTTACTAACAAAAATAAACTCAATCAGAGACATATATGACACTAATCAAAAATAAATATCAACTAATGTAGCACCAAAAGTGGATTTCTTGTTCTACTAAACTTTTTGAAATTAAACAAATTATCGCCAATGTAACGTACCACTTTGAAATAGACAGACAATTTGAAGTCATTCTCACTAGTTTTAGGATTGAGTACCCAATGCACTCTCACAATTTTCAACGACATGAAAAGACCCAACTATATATTATGATGTACAAATCACCATCAAATACATTTTAACTGTATACCAAACCTATCATATATGACACTAGTTACTAGTATCAATTTAAATCTACCTGTAAATTCATCCGCTGAAATAATTTTACATATACAAATAAAAAAACAAGAAAACAATTGAACTCAGATATATTCTTGTTATAACTGTATTAGGTACCTAAATAATTTGTACTGGTATACTCATAATTTTTCTGCTGAGTAATATCAATAAAGATTTTCTCTATTTAAAATTCTATCATTTTATATTATTTCAATTACAATAATTTTATCAGACGTACTTTTTGTACTATGATGTAGATTGTATATACTTCTAATAAAATACCAAAGTAAAACCACATCGTTATTGTCATTTGCATAAAAATAAATCATCCAAATTGATCTGAACCTGTATGAATTCTAAATGACTTTGTAATGTATTATTATATTAGTCATAAAAGGGGACAGCCCTCTCGGTGCATGCATGCGCAATGGAGCAGGCGTGTGCTATATGATTTCAAAATGTATATATAACAATAAACTATTACATCGGATAAATGAATTTACATAAGCGGATCTCAGTCACTAACGGGTATCTACTACTCGTATTATAGTATATATCCTTACGTTGCTTCGCCAATTTTTCTGAAATAGTATTCGATAATTTGAAAAGTCAACTTTGCAGATTATAATTTTTGATTTCGTTAACTATATTTTGACCGAAAAAGCTATATAACATTCTATTTACTAAACAAATACAAAAATTAATAAAATCTAAACCTAAACGAAATTCGTATCAAATATGTACCCGTAATAAAATACCACGGCTACTGCCTACTGAATTCCGATTACGATATTATTATACTCGATTTAAGTCTTTTAAACTTTTCGCCACATAACTTTGTACGCTTGGCGCATAGTATCGTACCTAAGCAAACCTAATCTTTCGTTTTTTTCGAATAATTGTCGCATTTTGTACGTATACTGTAAAAACATGCGTGTACAAAGCTACAAGTTACGTACATACTAGCTGATTACTAGCGATAGCAACGGTACTGTTATAGAAATTTTAACATTCATCGGGGTGTGTTGCAGTATATACATATTGTATAATAATATAATATAGCGACCGGCTCGTAAAGAGGTTATACGGTACGCGCGAGATTTAGCCCATTATGTATATATTATGTATACGTATCTACCTACCTACGAAGTGTTGTGCAGCGTAAAGTTTTTCGGTCATCAGAGTTTTTAAACTGTTTAGTGGAGACATCAGGTGTGCTTGTACCGAAGACCACTCTGTGCTAATGCGCCTTCTACATCCAACACCCTTTCCGCACTCTATCTAAATATATATTTACCGGCTTCACCGGCAAGGTTGTTATATTAACACGCTGGAATATTATTATCACTATTATTATTATTATTATTATTATTACTATCATCGTGTACTTAATATATACGCGCGCGAACAAAAGCTATTCGGCATAATTTCGCCGCAGCGCGTCTTCGGCTGGCGAGTTTGCTGGTCGGGCGGAAGAGGCGGGGTGGTGTTTGGATGGTTAAAAGCAGTTCAGGTCGGCGGGGTAGGGCGTATAAAATTATAATATTATAATACGAGTATATACAGTGCGAATAATAATAATAATAATAATAATAATAACCCGCAAATTCCGTTGTGATTATGGAAAGAGTCTTGATATATAATATCCGCGAGCGTATGCGCGATCCTTTGTCGGGCGGGGTGAGAGGATGCGCAAAGGGAGAACAGACCATTATCAGATTCCTTGGGGAGAGCAAATTACACACACACACACACACACACACATTATAATATTGCAAGTGCTCGAAAAGCGCATATCGTATACTATAGTGTACAATGGACGTTTTATGCACACACACACACATATATATATATACACACTATAATAATATACGAAGTAAACGCGTTCACAAAAATACACTGCCGCACATGAGAGCGGTCAATCAACGTACACACGCATGCATAACCTTGTCATTGTTATTATTATTATTACTCGTAGGCGTTAAATTACTCGGGCGAGATTAATTGTATGAAATTCTCCCGGTTTTATATTAACAGTCGCCGCCGTCGTTGAAGTGATTATATACAGAAACGAGACGTCGTCATCCGTGTACAATATTGCATGTACTAATATAATGTCGACGCTACTTAGCTGCAGTTCGACGTTGTCTGCGATCGCTATCTATAAGTTTAATAATTATAATATTGTTTTTTATTTTTAACAAACGATGTGATAGTATATAAATTTAAACGTCTTGTTTCACAAGTTTTATATTTAAGTACCTACATCCGAAAAAAAATGTTTTTACGTTTTCGGGATATCGCACTTAAAAATGAATTTACATTTTTAATACGGTACATAAATCTATATTTTAATAATATATATATATATATAGTTTTGTAGAGAACAATTCTATTTAAATCAAAGCTAAAATACACGGCTAGAGTGATTGTGTAATGCTGTCGTCTTCTTATCTGCGTTGACATCTAGTATATTATAATAACAATATAGTATAGTATAATTATTTAGGAACCAATATAGTTTATGTTTTACCATATATATTTATTGCTCAGAGCAAATACTGTGTTAAGCCAGTGTAAATAAAATACGGTTTTTAAGTGTGAAATGTAGGAGGAATAAAACGGTGCCGCCGTCTATGTGATGTACATTATAAACACAATATTTTATATAGATGCAATGGTTTTATGGCCGTTCAATATTATATGTATTTAGTATATTATGTCATAGTAAAATAAACACACATACACACTAATATATATATACACAGGTATGTAGAGCTGATGGTATTAATCTGCAGGTGGGATTACGGAAATGCAGACGTTACGGCCACCGTCAACGACATATTCAGTCGATTGGAGTCGGAGCCCGCAACTACAGTGTATACATCGATAGAATCATAAAACAAAATGGGGAAAAAAAAACAATCATAAAATACTTAATGTTCACATTATATTTGATGGTATTGTTTGTTATCTGCTGAAATCCAATAAGCAGTTGAACGATTTTAAATTTGGTTCGGATTTTATTGTACTGTATTAGTCAAACATAAACAATTTTGAAGATAATAACAAATCCTAATCCGTGTCGTTATACACCGACTGATAAAACACACTCAAGACACATACTGATATGTAAAATCGGTGCGGTTGAAAGATCGCCATTTTAAGTTTTATTTCCTACAAAGTTATACGGTTTATAGTACCTAACTATAATTATCGACAATATTCTTCTGTACGTTATATTTGTACACATTTTTATGTCTCTGACGAATCTAGCATACAATAGGCAAAACATTATGCATTTTTTTAATTTTCTCGGTGGATATATTATATTTGATTGGACGATTTTCTTGGTCCGGGTAATTTGACGTGAACAATGATAAACATAATAGATATGGTGTTTATCATACGTGTGAAAAATGATCGCAAATAAAATAATTAGCGATCTATAAAGAATGCAATTTAAGAAAATATACCTACGCGAACGTTTGTCGTGAACCTAATATCAAGGAAAAGGAAATTTTCAATTATTGGGGAACCATTCTGATGGTTATTTTTTATTATTATTATTATTCATTGTCTACGGTGTGTGCGAGAAAGAGAGATAGAAAACGAGAGAGAGAGAGAGAGAGAGAGAGACTGAAAAACCGAGAGAGAAACATAGTGCGAGAGACAGAGCAGCAGAGAGTGAGTGAGATCGCGGGAGGTGAAAAAACGATTTACTCTGCAGCAGTGCAGTGCCGCCAAGTTGAACGCGTTTATAACGGCTCGAGTGGAGGGTAGGGCTGAAGATATATTATATAGGGCGGGTTTGGTAATGACATACCACCACCGGTGAAAAAGCGCCAAGGCTGAACCGGGCCGAACCGCGACTGGTATTTGTAATTAAACGTCGACGGACTGCGAGATAGCGGTTGGACGGGCGGCGCAGGGCGGCCGGCGAGTTCATTTATACACTACACGCGCGACGGCCGAGTGGTGTAATTACTATCGGGTATTCCGCCATTTTTCGCCATGCATATATATATATAAATGAAACGGTGGCGGATAGACCATCTCGGGGGCCCGAGATTCCTGTTTCGTCCCTTTTCGAATCCATTTTGTATAATATAATAATATATTCATCCCGAAGTATATATATATATATATATATATATATATATATATCATATAATTAATGTGTGTGTATATGTGTGTGAAGGAAAAGGTGGACTGGATATGTATATAATATATATATATATATATAGAAACGCTGAAAGAATATTCTAGACACGCAGAGAGTATATAGGAGAGAGAGATATTATAGTCTGCACTGTTGCTGCGATGCTGCTGATGATCTGCATATTTAATATATACCCTGCCCCAGCTGTAGCTGTATAACTTTCCGTCACGCAGATCTGTGCGGAAAAGCATGTATAAATTATTACGATTCTCAGATTGAAACTAATTAAATCAAACGGTTAGCCCCGAAATGGTTTTACGTTTCCTTTCTCTCATCCACTCTCTTTCTCTCTCTATCACTCGGTGGAACGTTTTGTCGACTACGTCTTTGATTGTATACACGCGCGAACGTCGTAAAATCAAATGTTACGATATTATATTATATATTATAATAGAGATGCACAACTACACGTGCCTGCCTTGCAGCGAATCCGGAACGCCGATTTTCATTTTTTTTTTTTTGATAATTCTTAAATGTATTTTTCCAATTTGAGTGTATACGCTATGAAGTACATATATATATAAAGGGAGAAGCTTTTTGACTTTAAAGTAAAAATGTACACAATATGTAGGTAGGTATACTTATATAAACGTGTATAGCCGGAGACCTGTAAATTAAATCGTTTTAATACGCCCGTAAAAAACGTTTATAATGTTTATAAAAAGTTATTTTTCTTATACATTAAAATCGATCATTGTGTAATAGTTATGCCATGGAACATTAAAAACATATTAATATATTATAATCTATTGCATATGTGTTACATTCTGAAAAACAGAGAGCCAAGAAAATTCAGCAGTTTTAGTTAGTACCTACACTATATTGCTAACGTCTAAAATATATATTATGGTCACTGCACCAAAGCATTAATCACCATTTGTCTGGTTTTCACGGATTCTAAGTCCAAATAAAATCAAATAGGTATAGGTAATAGGTAATAAGTATAGGTAGGTACGAAACAGCGTCTGCTCTATTGTTTGAAATCGTAAAAATACCTAGTAGTTTTTATTTTTATTATTTTTTTTTTTTTGTAATAAAATTATTTTCTTGGTTTACAACGAAATATTGTCGTGATGCTTTCAATGACGTATTTAAACTCGACGTTAAGCCTACGATTACTTTTATGGTGATTGTTATTACTAGTTTTATTTAATAACGGCCATATTTGATACCAGGCAAGTACACTTTATGATACTCTAATTTCGTTCCGATATATAATATACGATTATGAAATAAAAATATATTACGTTCGAAGTAGTCATAAACCGAACTTACCCCGATGACTATGAACAATATTTTATAGAAGTGAATTGACGATTAGAGTGATAAAGAGAGAGGGGATAAATGAGGGTGGTGATAAGAGGGAAGACCACGTGCGATTTCTATACTTTTTGATATACATTTCGGGACTTGCAGACGATACGTGACGTCAAAAGGATTATTTTTAAAAGGAGGAAATAAAAATGAAATCTATAATTGATAAAATAGGGATTTACCACAGTGGAATTTCAATTACGTACGTCGTTTAAAGGATTATGCGACCAGGAGAAAATTAAAAGCTCCTTGGCCGCCAAACGGCTAATGGCTGTGGATAACAGCGATAGGGAGACGATCTCGTCAACCGCACGTATTATTATATTTATTATTTATTAACCTACGTGAACGCGCGTGCTTTTTCGTCCGTTTGATGTCGTATATTATTGCGAAAGGGGTGTCGTAATCGAACACAGTGTATTATTATTATTTGAGGGCATTTAAATATCATTAAACGCGAGAGGGTCGTCGAACGGTGTACGAAAAGAAATAATAAACGGCCGCAGGAGAATATATCGTGGAAAATTTGTTTAAAGCCTTTCTAGATCATTACCTCCAGGGTTAAATACCGGGTCGAGTATATATATATATATATATATATATATCGAGTGCATGTGTTGTATATGTATATATACGTGTATATTATGTACCCTCGACATATAAACTATACATATATATACCCCTTTAGATTTGTTACACAAATCGCCCCCGTGGCCTTTGTGTTTTGGGTCCGGAGGAGTAAAGGAAAATAGAAAAAGAGGGACTCGTCCGCGAACCGATGAATACGGTCGCGATTTTCGAAACAGATGTTTTCTGGGTCATTCGCTCCTCACTCTCCCCCGCGCACCGCCCAACAAATTGCCAACGAGTAAGATTATTCACAGTTTATGTACATTTATATACATACACACACATACACTATATATGAACATACACTTAATTTCAGCACGGGGGTATATAGTCTCGGAGAGGGCGCGCAATAACGTTGTATTGTTATCGAATCGATTCGTTCGCGTGCGTGGGGTTTGAAACAACTGCAATTAATCATTTCGATTCGCGCGACAAGAGCCTAATTACAAATTATTCGTATAGACCTCATCCGTAAGTATATTATATAATATGCGTATAGCAATATTATAGTCCTATGACAATCGCGTCGTCGCGGGGTTTCGGAGGTTGTGACGCGTATGACCGCATGATGACAAACGTCCGGCTGGGTCATCCGTCGACATTCAAGACATTAGACAATACTTCATCGTTATTATGATAAATGAGAGTATTATGTGACAACAATGTGTCCTAAACGCTCAGGTAGTCCATCTCCATCATCATAATCATCTTGTTCGCCGGAATTATCTATGGTGTTATCTTCGGTTTCTCATATTATTAACAACAGAATGGCAGTAAAAACAATCGATTTTTAAGAGACTGTAAATATGTAGGTAGACAATTTTTTCGGAAATATGAAAATCTTATAAACAAACTATCATGAGGAGAATATTTTATAAAGTAATTTACAAGTAGTCCGTTTTTGAATTCGTTAAGTAATCACGAAATTATAAATAAAAACAGTTTGGTTTCTACCAACACCATCTATAGACAAGTAAGTATTATGTATACATAATAATATATTCACAACATGACGACCGAGTCATTATTTGAAATGTGGATTTAATTTTTTTTTTGTCATAAAAAACATTTAAGAAACCACAAATGTTCACAACTTTTCCTAGTAGACATCGTGGAACGAACGTCGCAAATAAATAATATTATGATAGCATCATCTCTGCGTGTTATATTATATTATACATATTGCATAATTGTTTGCCATTTATACATCGTTGTCGCGTCTCTTTTGTAGCGTACAAATTACATTACTGTCGTTTTTAAGTCATACAATCAATTGGTTGATTAATACATCACTTAAAATTCGCACTATAATAATTATATCGAATCGTTTTAATTAAGCTTTATCTGTATATGTTCATCCTTGAATTAATGCACGCGTTAAATCCAACCAACTGTAGAAAAAAACCAGTATTAATTTCCACAGTGATTTATTATAAACCGATGAGTGGAATCATCAAATGATTTTTGTGCTGAAGAATTAATGGGGAATGAATGTTACAAGATAATATAATAAGGATCCCATTCGGACACTCGAGTGTTTTCACACTTGATTTTCATAACTGAATTGATTTGAATCCTTGTCACTGATTTATCAATATCACCATTGCAATTAAATATAAACCATTCACTGACTTGTGTATTAAATATCACTTGAAAATGATTGATAATTACGCTAAAATAATTGTTATTTCCGTCTTCATATAATAACATTCAAGGAATTTCTTCTGTCCAGGA
Source organism: Pentalonia nigronervosa (assembly GCA_014851325.1). Taxonomy (NCBI): domain Eukaryota; kingdom Metazoa; phylum Arthropoda; class Insecta; order Hemiptera; family Aphididae; genus Pentalonia; species Pentalonia nigronervosa. The sequence goes on from JACXSJ010000716.1 coordinate 90,393, forward strand.
AAAAATAATTTAAAACAATCAGGTACATTTTATTCGGCGGTTGTACCTACGTTATTGTTGATCAGTAGTAAATAAATTATCTGTCAAACACCGAAACCGTATTTGAATTGATCCGTTAACACTGAACACATATTTTTGTATACGTATAGGCATCACTAGACACAGGTTAGAAGTAAAACGGTAATAGAAATCATTTATAGTTTATGGTTTTATGATACAAATTGCGCTGTAAATATTATCCGATCGAGTAAGTTGTTCGTGTTTGCACATCATCTGTCATAAAAATAATCTCATATATAAATATATTTGTGGTTGTGACAACAGTCGTAAAATAATTTACAACGTAATACTATGCGTGTACAACATATTATTATTATTATGAGCTGTGAGTACGTTCAACTACGTTCGTCCTGCTTCTGCAATAAACGAACTGACGAGTTAAAAGTTTTAAATATACGACCGGAATCGAGATTAAATATTTAATGTATATAATGTAGACGATTATGCGATCATAGGTGCCGTCGATCACTCATAATTCTAAGACGGATCCGAAAGCAAGTGTCGAGAAATCATTGGCGTAAAGACGTTCCGGTTGAAAATATTAAATTCGTGGTATTTTGCGCCTATTGGAAAATCATAGGTGCGTGCAAGGTGTATAATATTCGTACTGATATTCACTCGTCGATAGTGCCGACGAATATGAATGTATTAAATGATGAATAATTTCAATAGAGAAAAGCGAAAGGATCTCGTTTTCCTGTACTATTATATAGATTGAATAGAGTGTTGTTAAATGTTTTCGGGTTCAAATCAAAAATGCTCAGAGACGATTTATAATGGCTCGAAATGCATACGTGTTCGAGCAACTGCACCATAGCGAATTCGCTACTGCCGATATAGGTTATAGGTATCTATATCTAAATATATTATATACTTATAATAAAATAAAATATTATGTTCGAACAACACCGCAGCCGACAAAGGAGTCTGACGTAAATTTTTCTGAGAAACGTCATTTCTATGGTGTATTATTATATTGCAGGCACGGGTATATCCATATATCATTATAGCTAAGCACTCATAGTGTATCTTTAAATCATAATCGGTTTCATAGGAAGTCGTCGCTGAAATGACTCAGAAATTGTTATTTGGCTTAACCATTCCCAATATTGCACTATTGTCATAACGGCGCGTACTATCTATATACTTATTTGGGAATGATGTTATACGTTTGTCAATATATGGTGATTTCCGTACAAATATTCGTATCATGGATTTGTTTTTTAAATAGGTATATTATAGGTAAAATATGTATAAAACGATTTAGTACCTATCTGTGTTGTGTGAATTGTGTATATATTGTACATGACGAAACCGAGTTCAACGATTCAATATATTATTGAACGATCGTGCGATTTCAGAATTTTACAACTGTGTCGATTTTTAGCTGTTAGAAAATTGCGTGATGATATCAAGAGTGAATATTCTTATAAGTAAATCAAAATGTAGCCGATATCTGCTAGGCTGTATAAGAGGTAGAGGAGGGGAGAGGGATTGATTATTGTTAACATTTTATTTCTTTTTTTATTATTTTTTTATTTAAACTTTGTAATATACAATTAGTTTCAACAATTAGGTAAACGATAAACATAAATAAAACACTATAAAATGGAAACATTTTACTTAGTTTTACAAACTATACCACTATGGAGTTTGAAAATGAATCATGTTTAACGCTGGTCGTATACTAAAAGTATAGGCAGTAAGTACGTACCTATAATGCTGGTTTGTAGACTAAATAATATATATGACTCAATCGAGTTTGTACATAACAATTATATAAGCATAACATGTTTTGGTGATATTTGAATCAATATTCGATATCATTAATTTTATTTGTTATTGTGTAATTATTTTGTAACAGTTGTTATTGCCAATTTTAAAAGCAACAACTTTATTTCACTATTATCAATTAATAGTTATTATGTTATGAAGAACCATGGCGGTGTGACGAAAGTCCTATATTACTATATGTGATAGTCACCCTTGAATGTGTTTTTTCAATAATTTATCTTTAAGGGTGCGAACATTTTGTGTGAAATAAATGTATTTATCATTTTCAAATAAACCCAATACAATTGTATGTGAGTAATCAAATTTATAAAAGTATTAAAATCTGTTTTGTTTAGATCAAACATTTGTAAAATTGGTCTGACTTAAGGCCGTCATTTATGATATTAAAGCGCATGAAAGTCTGAGTATAATGACTTTGATTACGTTATAAGAATATGAAAATGTATTATAATTTCTATAGTACTATGGAATGAGCTGCAAGCGTTTGATAGTTTTATAGTGTTTTTCAACGCAAGGAACTATAACTTTTCATCGTTTGGAGTGATTGACAAAAGCAGAAACACAAATGATAGGTAGTACCCTATAGAACCCAATAAAGGTAAAACAAGATAGGTTATAGATATATTAAAGGTTATAATATAAATTATAATATGGTGGCTTCTAGATAGGATGGTCTCAGTAAAATTTTTTGACTGTGCGAACGAAACGCTGCGATGTGCCACTATCGAAACTATACATGACATTATGACATACGAGATAGGTAGTCTCGTAAATAGACAAGTATATGTATAACGATGATAATAAAAACAAACGTATCTATTATACGTTGCGGTGGCCTGGGTGTTCGGTAAAAATAATCGAAAGAACGCCGCAGTGAGAATAGGTAAACCTATATATGGGAAGGGTATATTGCACGCGTTTGTCGTATATCGAATTTAATATAATTTAAACGCCGGTCGGTTGGGCGACTGGGGTAGTGGTTTTCGGTGGGTCGCGAAGGGGAGTGCGACGAAGACAAATAACACACGACAGTCATCTATAATATTTATACACAGTTTATTGCACGCGTCGTAAATAATAAAACCGCGCGCGCGCGCGCGTGTGTGTGTGTGTGTGTGTGTGTTTGTGTTTGTGTATTGTTATATATGTATTATTATTACTGATAAAAATTGACTGTTTGTTTATCCGGGTGCGCACGGCAACCGATAGTCGCGGCCCCGACTTGTGTAGACGCGACGTGTTTGCTCAGTTCGCTTTACGTCATATATCTACAGCACGCAGAATGTCAAGCGACACTGCGGCAGGCTGTATATAACGCAATATTTATATTAAAATATAAATGTATATATTATTTATACACGTATAGTGCCCGCCTCAGGTACATTTCCTACGACGTTATGATAATTTGTGTGTGTGTGCAATTGTATATAATTTGATGCGGGTATAATTTTTAATTTTTTTCAAACCCTTTTCGTGTGGTTCATATTATAATGCGAGGTATCGAGGACTCAGGGACCGCCGCCGCCCAGACCACACGTCGAGTAAATATTGGCTCGAGGGGCACCGCAAGATACGACCATAATATACGGCAACCTAAACAACGTCAAAGATTGCCTCGGCTGTCTATGCGTATATTATTGTTATATACTGTGCGTGTATTATACTCGGAGAGTGTTTCAAGCGCGTGTTTAGTATCGTACATCTGTTTGCCCACTATATGCATATTATGCATTATGCGGAGCTTTCTTGGTTATTATTATTATCATCGTACGGTATATTATAGTATAAGCAAGCAAATAAAATTAGTAATATAAAAGGTTAAAAATTAAATAAATAATATAAAGAGATGTTTGGTACCTGTAAAATGTACGAGTATACAATATAGTAGTACGTTTTCCTTTAAAGTTGAATGTCAAGTGTTCTAATCCAATTAATTACTTTATCCGTTGCATAATAGAGTTATTGTTTTCATCCTTTAAATGCACGGATGGGGCAATATTTTAGTAAATGGTGGATAGTCTGATAGTGGTGTTCACAATCGTAGATTTGGAGGTCTGCCATTTTCCATTTGTAGAGCAACTCTTTACAGCTCCTGCGTTCAGGCGCGTAATCAGTTTAGCACGATCCAGTCTCGTCGAGGTAGCTGATATCCTGGCACCGGATTACTTAGTGTTTATATTATGTTGTGGGTGCCCGGGTTAGATCTTTTCCATTCAATCAGCTAGGTAGTCGTAGCGGTTATCAATAAGTTCTTTCATATTTATGTGAGTCGGTTTTCTGGATTTCAGTCTGAGATTCCCATTGTGGGTGATATCTTAATAGATAGAGAGAAATTGATTTTCAACGTATTCTGTTTATTCTCTGTGGCCAGCTAGTTTACAGCGTAGGATGGCAAGATATTGCATAAGATTGGAAGCAACTATTTCGGTATTGATTTTACTGTGCCAGGGGTGGTTTTCATAGAGTATTTGAGATGGACATCAATTTTATTGCAGTGAGAGCTGTTTAGTTACTCTGGGCAGGCATACTTTGCGGCTGAGTACATTAGGACTGTAGAAGTAGATGCATCCCAGGATGAGCAGTCTAGTTTTTATATTATGTTGTTTCTGGTTTAAAGCTTAACCGCAGTACATTTTATACGTCTTTTGTTTGTAAACTGTCTGTCTAACGTCACTTCTAAATATTTAGGAGTCTTATCATATTTGAGGGTACTACCACAGAATAAAATATTGGGTTGGTAATAAGCCAGACAATTATTTAAAATAGAAGGTTGTAACCACAGTTTTGTCTATGTTGGCTTTGAGTCTGTGTAGATACGTTGAGATTTTATCAAAATTTTTTAACAGAACTTCCTCAATGATTTTATACTTATTGTAATATGCAGCGTAATATCATCAGCATTGAAAAATGTCTACGAAATTGTGTTTGGTTAGTCACTAATATAAAGATTAAACAAGATTGATGCGAGAACTGATCTTTGAGGTAGTCCGTTGTTCAGATGTTTTGATTTACTATGTGTTTGTCCAAAATAAAACATGAATATAGGATTACTGAGCATTTTGTTTATTAGTGTACACAGTATAAGACAAAGAAATAGTTCCAAGAGTTTTATAATGATACCCGTTCTCCAGACAATATTGTATGCGGATGAAAAATTATCTAGCATAGCTGTAGTTTTTAGATTTTTTTGAAATCCGTTTTCTATATAATTAAGTTAATGATGCTAATTGATCTGTACGACTTCGATTTGATCTAAATCCAGCTTGTTCTTTGGGGACTACTTGATCAATAATTGGACTAATGCTATTGTAGATCAATCTTTCTAGGAGTTTGTAGCTAACATTTAATAGATTCAATATGTTGGTAACTTTGAAAGTGGTCTTTAGGTTTCTCTGGTTTACATATTGCTATTATTTTTGTTCTTTTGAAAATTGCTCGAATTTTCTCTTCTCGAGTATATTGTTGAAGAAAGCTGCAAGTCAAGTTCTAATATGCATTCTGCAGTATTTAAAGAATTCGGAAAACATCCCGTGTTTACCTACCAATTCTCTAATTTTTATTTTTGTTATCACTAAGTTTATTTCAACTGTTGAAAACGAGGCAGTTAAAGCTGTTCTTTTTGCCACTTCTCTTTTGAGTTTTGAAAGTTTGAATTTTATTTCTTTTAAAAATTATTTATGTGGCAATGTTCTAGACAATTTAAGTATGTAATATTGCTATGAGATTTGGGTTGATTGGAGGACGGCTTAATTTGGGTTCTCCGTTTTCGAATCAATAACCAAGCTTTTCGTTTTTAAATCTTGAAATTTGTATTTTTTACTAATTGCATCCATCTTTCCCGGCGTTGATTTTTAAATGATTCTAAAGTTTTCTTTGTATCATCGTAATTTTCTGAACATTTAAAAAAAGTGTTCCTCCTATAATGTTTTTCATTCGTCATTCCATCTAGGAACGTAGTTATTTATATAACCACTTGGAATGCACTTTTTTGTAGTGTTGATAATGAGATTTGTAAAGGGGTCATATTTTTCAGTACAGCCCGAACTCCACCATACGCTATCATCTTAAGTTTGAGTAAGCATAGACCAATTAGCTTTATGAAAATCCCATCTTTTCTTGGTACAGACTTAATCGTCTGGATTTTATATGCGACTTCAATAACGATCAGTCTATGTTTGCTTTTTGGAAAGTCTGTTAGAACTCTTCTTAAAGCTAGAAGCGTAGTTCCATTTCGATCTGTGGATATAAAAAACATATCAGGATTAAAATCCCTGTTCCGTCTAGCAGACCGAAATGTTCCCCTTTCCTTAACATCATAGACTAGTTTTAAACCCTCGATTTCACTCCAATTACTAAGTTCTTCTTCTTGGGTATTATTTTCATCGTATCCTCATATGGTATTGTAGCTATTTAAGGCACTTATGTAGGTAAAAGGGTGATTATACGAGTGGTCCATTTGGTGTTCGGGGGTTTAAAAAATTAGTTATATTTAGATTTTGTACTATAGTCTCAATAGTGTAAATGTTGTTTTCTTTAGAGGTTCTAATTTGGTTCCGTTTAAAATTGCTTTTTATGTTAATAGTGGTGTTATATTTGCTGTAAAAAGTAACATCAGCAATTGCGTAACCTGTGATAGACTTTCTTTTCAATAGTTGTTCATAATCGGCTGTATGAGTTTCCTGTACAACGAGTTTGTCTATATTTTCTTAAATCACAATTCTTTCTAGTACTTTCGCCTTAGATTTTCTGAAGCCATCAACATTCAATTGTAAAATTCAGATTATATCTTTTGTCAGATAGCTTTTAGATGGGCTGTTTTGGTTTATGCGTCATAAGAGTTATATAATTACAGATTTTTCATATACACTAACACTTGAAGAAGACGATTTATCGTATTTTCAAGCGTTTTAAGTTTGAATTATCGTTTTTTATTAAAACATACATCGAATACTTAATGTAGGTACTAAACAGTGATGTTTCCATCAGTTTTTTTTTTTTTGAAAATCCATTGAATGCCTAACCATGAGTATATTTTTCACATAGTTAATAAAGGAGGAAGATATATCCATAATTATTAAAACCTATTTCGACAAAAATTGCAAGAAGTCGTGACTTATATCTTCTTTATCGTCTATTTCTTTACATACCTTACTTCGTGAAACTTATATTGTTACTCATATTATATGTTTATAATATACTAACATCTATACATATATATTTACATGTGTGTGTGTGTGTGTGTGTGTGTGTGTGTGTGTGTATAACAATGACGGCTCGTATATACTCTGCAATTTTAGAAATCACAAATCCTATCGAAGCTATATTCATATATTAAGTTCGGTTGTGCTCCCGTTAATTTTTGTTTTGGTTAGGTATTATCAAAAAATAAATATTATTTTCTGACAATACAAAACATTTATCAGATCAGCTAATTATTTTAATAAATATATATATATATATATATATATTTTTCGTTTCATTTTCAGATTGCATAAAGTTCGGCATCAGCCGCTTGGTGGAAAAGTTCAACGACAGCCGTTCGGCTTACGACACGTCATATGCTGCGAACAACAATAACAACATTACCAAGAGTCTCAATGTACCAGATGTCGACAACCGTCGAGGGGGCGGTGACGACGACAACAATGAAAATGATGAAAGGGAAGTGAAGAGCAGCCGGTGCGCGAGAGAGTCAGCCCGGAAGATATGGTCGCCGGTGAGGAGTTCGCCGTCGCCGTCCTCGTCGTCCGAACTGGACGTGGAAAGCCGGTTGGCATCACCGGACATTGACGTGACCAAGTGTGGAACCACACCACCACCACCACCGCCGGCCCTACCACCGCAGCCAATCATCTCCATGGTGCAAGTGACCGCCCGCAAGCCATCGGTAACAGCAAAGAACTCTGAGGCATTCAGCGTCAGCGCGCTGCTCAAGCCGGACGCACCCCGCACTACCAGACATCCGTTCAACCACCATCATCACCAGCAGCAACAACACCATCAACAGCACCACCAACAGCATCACCACCAGCAACAGCCGCCGCCGCCGCCGCCGCCGCCACCGGCCATGACGGCCGTCGATACCATATCGGTTACAAGATCACTGCTATACCCGGCCGTCCAGTTCCCGGACCTGATCAAGGACACTCGGAAGGAAGTGCATCTGCACCCGTCCGCGGCCAACACGCTGCTCCAGAAACACTTTTCTGGTTTCAGCTTCCACCCGCACTTCTATTCGGCCGCTAACATGCTGAACCCGTCCAGCGGTTCGCCTGAGCACGGTGGCAATGGCAGCAGCAGTGGTGGCGACCCGCATACCGACAACAATCACAACCTGCTCACCAGCTCGTTATATTTGAGCCTAGGCGCTGTCCAGGCCGCGGCCGCCGCTGCTTTTGTTCATCCTCTATCCGCAACAGGTAAGTCAACGACATAATTATATGAAGTACAACTGCCGTATATAGAGTTATATTCTAAGGCCTAAAGTATCCCCACAGCGTTTGTGCCGGTTAGAAATTATTTTTTTCGATTGTTTGTCAAAAGTAGAAAATTTTTGATATTCTTCTTAATAATTAGAAAAAACTAACAAAAAACATCGACAAATAAGGGGAACATAATAATTATACTAACTTTCGAAATAATCGTTTTTATTTATTTCGTAATTCTAAAAGGAACAAATAAGAATAATATTGTTTAAAAACTATTATACTCGTAATTTTCACAAAATATCCATACTGTCATTTTACAGAAATTTAAAACGTTCACATTTTTTGTTTATTTAAATTGTTAAATGTTTGTTTCTTGGCTATATAAAACTTGAACTTTTAAATCATTAAAAGTTACTTATAAATTGAAAAAACAGTATTTATAAAATAACAAAAAAATAGGTAGTTATTGTTTTATATAAATATAATCATAAACTTTATATATCTACTTAGATTAGATGTGTCTCATTCTCTCCATATAGTTTACAGTTAAAATAAAAAAATATCGTAATTGTAGTCTATTGTTTCGATTGGTAGTAATTTTTTGGTTTATTAGGTATCAATTAAAAAAATATTATAGCTATAAACAATTATAAATAAATAGATAGAAATTATTATTACTAGAATAAAATGCTTGAAATTGCATGTATGATGTACCTCTAATATGTCATTATCCATAAGTTGTGTGTATGGTTAGTTATTACTTATTAGTATAAGGGTAGCTAATGTATTATCATGATCGTTGATTAGGAAATAGGGAGAAGGGTTCTTTAAAATGACCTAAGCGCCTATATGTGTTCACTCGTAAATTGAATAGTCACAATATAGTTTAACTGCAATACTTTTTGTCTATTAGATATATTTCCAATTCCATAAAATAATTTAACACATCATATTGCACATTCTAAAACTGAAATTTACAACCTCAGCATACGAATAACATAAAACGAAAATAATAATTAAAAGCGATAATTTAAAGATTCTACGTAGAAAGTTCTTTTTTTTTACAAAAACGTTTTTAATTTCCATAAATGCCTAATTTTTTGCGTTCAAACTTCAAATAATACACAAAATACACAATACATTTACTGTGAGTGTGTTTAAATTATTTATTCGTCAACGTTTCAGTTTTGTGTGGAAAAATAAAATGAAATTCCTTCGTTTACACCATGATAATATATTAGTTCACAATTATATTATTCGATAACGTTGTTTGATTTAATTTTCGTGCACCTATAATATGTACCGTTAGCTATCACTCGACCTGGCACTGAGTAGCCCACTCAGCTAGTCCCTCCCCCCTCGTCAGTCTAGAAATATGGTTTCGTATAGTGTACGGGTTAGGTAGATTACTACTGTAAAAAAATATATTTTATAATATAATTATTAACTGACGATATGCGGGGCCACCCTTTACACACCGAGCCGAGACAAATTGCTGCCCCTTTGCTACCCGCCGCGGCCTTCATCACGAGGTGTATTAAAAATGACGTGCGTGCGTGTGCCACATTGCAGGCATGAGTTCGCCGGCGGCCAATCCGTTCCACCCGTCGGGCCAACAGCAGACTTCCGGCGGCGTGGTGGTGCCGCACCCGTCGGCCGAGGACATGATGAAGCTGCGGCAGCAGTTCGCGCCCGGCGCCAACCAGCCACTGGCCGCCGCGCCGCCGTCCGACCCCGGCGGCCACATGCGACACCACCACATGTTGATGAGGGGCTCCGTTTTCGGCGACGTGTACTCGTGCATCAAGTGCGACAAAATGTTCCCGACGTCGCACGGTCTGGAGGTGCACTCCCGGAGGTCGCACAACGGCAAGAGGCCGTTCTCGTGCGAACTGTGCAACAAATCGTTCGGCGCCGAGATAAGCCTGAACCAACACCGGTTAGTCGTGTCCGACCCGTTCTATCGTAATCCGTATTTTACCGTCATTAAATTATTATTAACGCTATGCAATACGTATACAATATTGAATTCTATACGTTTCTACCAGATTTTTCATATTCAAGTCTATAATAATGCCTATGTACGTCTCATCCACTGGTCATATTATATTTATCAATATTTCCCTGTAAATATTTCACGACGCCGTTAATGATTTTTATATCAAATAAATATATTGTGACCAAATAATAAATATTATTAAGCTATGCAAGTTTTACGTGAATTCGACTGCATCGAAAAATATCTTATCCATCACTAATATTAGTGTTCAAGTTCGCCGATGTTGACTGTTAATTATTAGGTTTAAATGCTTAATCAATATAAATTACTATAACCACGTGATAGGTATTATCAATATTTTAAAATACAAAATATAGGTACCTAGAAGAAAAAAATATAAATGTATAAAAACACAATAAAATTGCTCGATTTGTAAATGTCATTTAGGTTTAGTAAACATAAACCACGAATAAAATATATAGATTAAAAACACGTATATGAGACATAAAAAATATTTGCTTAGAGTCTCTGCATTAGTAATTAGAATAACAAATTTAATCCTAACAAGGCGTAAAGTGGTAAATAGGTTTTTTGTAGATGAACGATTTTCAATCAGAAAAATAAATCATTAAATCCATATATTTTAAATGTTCATATAGATATTATTAATTGAATAAATAAGTAATGTATATAATATTTATAATTTAATGGAAAATTGAAAAAAAAAAATAAGCATACGCTTTACATTTTATAATATTATAATATATACATTAAATATATCAATAGGAAATATATAATTGAATTCTATTTAATTTTTTTCTTTCAATTGTAAATATAATTCCTCTCAGTAGACCACGTCACCGGATTTTGTTGATCTTTTAATTGTTCGAAATGTGTGCCGTATTGCAGTGTTGTGGATATAATTATTGAAGTTCAATCACAAGCCCAAAACACTGATTTTATACTAACGCACTTGCACGTGTAATATGTCGACGAATATACTATTAAAGTTTAAATAATTCTATCGATCGAGTTTGATTTGATTCTCTATAGGTACTCGTGAACAATTATTACGTCGATTTAACTAAATATTATTCCGTTATTATTCTATCGTACTGTACTCGGTTGCGGTCTTTTTCAGGTGGCTCTGTTGTCGTCGATCGGCGCACAACGTAGAAAAGCTGTTCGAATGCAAACAGTGTGGCAAAACGTTCAAAAGATCGTCCACTCTGTCTACACACTTGCTGATCCATTCAGACACCCGACCATATCCATGTCAGTTTTGTGGAAAACGGTTTCATCAGAAATCCGACATGAAGAAGCACACGTATATACACACAGGTGAGCGAATTAAATTTATTTTTAAAAGACATTAAGATTAATATCGTATAGTAATATATTATATATATATATATATATTTATCTACTTTATATAGATTCGGTCGACCATGCATATAATATAATAGCTGTATATGGTACGAAAAACTATAAAATTTATAAAGTATTATCGAAAGTATCATCGCGAGGGTTTGTTTTTGATGGAATAACTTTGGCCAACTAATTTGTCGAGAAAACGGAGGGTTCCTTAAAGGCCCGTCACTGTAATCCTTTTCCTTTGACAGCCATTAAAACGAGTCAATTAGATCAACAAGCCAAGACGACGGCTGCGTTCCAATTTTCCTCTCCACCGTCGCTCGTTTCGTGTTTTAACATGTTGACGCCCCCTCGCACTTTAATATTTGAAAACCTCTCTCACTCTCTCTCTCTCTCTCTCTCTCTCTCTCTCTCTTTCTATCTCCCTATTCACGGCATGTATGGCAGTACACCGACAACTAAGTTGCGTCCTCTCTTCGCATCGTCCTTGGCGGTGTCACCGGTCAAACGACGACCGGGCGGAGTTGTAAATTGGAAACAATTACGTAATGGTGGTGGGCGCGATGCACTGCAGCTAGCTATTATAGTTGTGCCATATATTTATACAGGACAGCGGAGAGAAAGAGTGATGGAGATAAACGCACGGTCGGGAGAGAATAACGTCTCTGCTTTATATTATATATAAAACGGCATACCGGAGGGTTGATACTTATACTGATTAATTGCTAAACAAGACGGCTGTTGTCGGGGCATAAGTCTTGTGGAAAAGATCCTCCGGACGCTATTAATTGTTAACCCCCTCCCCCCGCGGACCGCTAAACCGCTCACATCACACCGCACCATGCAGTTGTACCCGCCGCGTAAAGTGTTCCGCATCACCGGCGTCCCTTGTCCAGGTGAATTATTCTGCTAATTACTCGTTAAGGGGTCGCTTGACATTTAACAATAAATAGCAACAATAATAATCGTTTAGAATTTCGGTGGAATATTATTGCAGTAGATATGCATTGTTTAAGGATGGATCGTTTTCTTTTTATACTATTTCTCTTTGTTTTTTTTTCACGATAAACGAAATGTACGTATCATTGCAGTAATATTTTTTGTTGTTTATAAGTCTTAAAAAAAAAATAATTGCGGCTGTAAACAACGATGAAAAATTATCGATCAGATAGTATATAGTTGTATGTGCAAAAATCATACTTATAGGTATCTATAATACAAGGATAAAAACGTTTTGATTTTATGTTTCGTACATGATATTATATGTTTCTTTTTTAAAGAAATTATTTATCTCTGTTTTTTAGACGAAATAGATAAATAATTTATGTCCTTTATATACAGTTATAGTGTGCGTATGTTTACACTGTACATAAGCAAACAAAATAAACCCTAAATTATATACATAATTATACTACGTTGACTGGCATTACTTAAAAATATCCAAACATGTTTTCACGTAAATAATATTATCGTTACACAGTACACGCAATGATATATTATGATAATATATTGATATCGTATTTGTAAACTGGTAATACGTAGGTAGCCAGCAGGTAGATAGGATATTATGTTATTATAATATATGAAGACGTCCTTTAAATGCTTTATAAACAGCCCAATAAATATTATGTGTCTATACAGAAATGAAAGTAAACATTTCAATAATCAATATATTATAAATAAACAAATAATAATAATGATAACTCCTGAGGATATTCCGATTGGCTCTTGCTGAACACGGAATAACATAAATAAGGTATAAAGGTTTGTGAAACATGGACTTGACCTCTGAATATTTTACAAACTATAATAATGTCAAATTAAACTTAACTTTTTTACATGTCATATTAATATAAGACGGAAATATCGCAAGTATAGGTACAGCAAAATTTTTGGTATCGTTTTTTTTTTTATTGATTTTAATTAAAAGTAGGTACCTGTATATAAAACTATAAACCTACACATTTTTCACTTATTCTATGTAATTATATTTTTATACGATTAATTACAATAATTTTAATGTAGTTATATCTAAATTTTAGTATAAATCTTACAAAAATACGTCTTGTTTTTACAATCCTCCAATGATTTTGTTTGTAGATTAGTTTATAGATAGGTACTTAAGTTGTAACTATTATATCATTAATTTAATATTATAATCGGATTATTTATCACATATAGGTATGCATAATACGCCATGTTACTAGTATGAAACAACTATGAACTAACATTAACTATTCAACTTATTAAATCAATCTCCTAAATGATAATATGAATAATAACATACTACCATATTTTTTTATTTTGCTGTTGAATTATAATTTATTAATGTTCAATACAATTTAAAAACGAAATGGTAATTGAAGAGCACTGAATGGATCGAAGACCATAGATTTTCTCGCTCAAAAAGTAATTTATTAATTTAATGTTTAAAAGAATATGTATACATTTTTTTTTGTTTTTTTTTACTTTTATTAGAGTGTTCGCATTTTACTGTCACGAGGGTTCTCTTTACACATCCAATTAAAACGAGAGGGAAAAAACGGCTAGAATTAAAAAAATATATATATGTGTAGGTATATATTATATATATACTCTCTGAGGGGAACGTGAAAAAAAATAAAGGAAATTAAACAAGAGGGCAAATCTCCGGTAATTCCGAAAAAAAAACGTTCCCTCCGCACTTGACCAACGCGTGTTCGGGTCGGAATTTTTTTCCTTTTTAATTTCCCGAAAGTGGGTCCTTATACAAATTCAGTTGATTAAAAAATGAATTAAGAAGAATACAAATTTATTTTTGTGTCGAAGAAAATAAAAAAACTGGTTGAAAACGCCACGTCGTCTAGCTGTCCTCAGCGTTTTACTCGACGTAACTATCATTACCATTTATACTAATTTAAATTTCAGGCACGACAATAATAATTATTATAAAAATGATACAATGAAAAAGTTCAACAAAATTGATTGGTTGAATTTTTTCTCAACCACACATACGCTCGCATAACTACGCGCTTATATAACCCACATCCACACGAGATTCATCTGGTCCCGGTAATTTATTGTGAGATTGCTCCACATCGAATCTGCGATTACTTTTCGTTGGACAATTGTATTTTAATGCACCATTTGTCTTTTTTATCGAGTTAATAGAGACTTACTGAAAACGACTCTCACTCGATCGATTTAGACTTTGCGAGTACCTCGTCGCATTTAGTTTTTATACACTTTGATGGTCAATAGGTATCTAAGTGTACCATAGTATATAGGTATATCTATATGTTATGGATAACTTTTGATGCTTGGCTAATGTTAAGTTTAAAAGTGGATTTAAGCTAATTACAATATCTAGACTTCAGACAATATTTAAATTATATATATTATCTGACTACTATTGACTAAACCACCAAATAACAATAAAATATATCAATAACATTTAAATAACATATTATACAAATAAATAGCAATAATTAAATTATTTAGATATTTGTATTAGATATTCATCATAATATTAGGGCTCAAAAGTTGATTATTTGTTTTATTTACGTCATAGAAAATACTTTTCTATCTGTTAATGTGTTTCAATTTATATGCATTTAAATCAGATTTTTTTTCATTTATTTATTTTTTACTCTTATACTATTATTACTATTATTTAAGTGTAAACATAAATGATTTTTTTTTTTTTGAATTTTTATTAGCTTTTAGTTTAAAACTATTATAGCTCGAAAATTATATGTATATTCAAACAAGAAATTATTACAGTGACATTTATGTTATTTTTCGTAATTCAAAGTAATTTCAACCAATTTCTACAAATTGAAAGTAAAATCGCTACTTTTTTTCCAATATGATTTATGTTGAATTTTGAAAATCTTGTACATTTTAAAAATAGATACTGTATAAATTCAGGGTGTTGAAATAGCTCTACATGTACCTAATAATAAGAATGCAAGCATTTGTTTTATACTACATTTTATAATTTTTTGTCAATTAGCATAATATTTATAAATATATATATAATGTTATGTGCGATAACAATTAAATTGAATTAAATCATTTTATTATTTGTGTGTGAATAATTTTATTAACATGCATTTGGATGATGTTAATTATTATTGATGGTTAAAAATGCATGGTTAATCTTAACATTAGTTGAGCGTTGGGCATTATACTCTATTCACGTATATTCGCATAAATTCAGTAAAGTGCACTCGAAGTCGTAAGCTTTGAATATTTTAATCGGCTTTGACACAAAGTACACGTTTTAGAAAAGTTTCAAATTTAATAACTCGAAGAATTTGTGTTTTTTTTAAACAGAAACGCCTCTTATATGTTCGACTTGTAGATTAGGAAAGTAATTTTTTTAACGATCAATTTCGAACCCAATTCAAATAATAATTGTCTGGTAAGGAATATAATGTTTTTCGGGACATCTTTCAAGTAATGACGCACGTCGCTGTGTTGGGATTAGCTAGTGTAGGCCGAGAAATAAATTTACTCTATCCGGTGGCGCCGAGTGAGAAAAATGCGTCAGTCGGCTAACGGCATAAGCGGCGTATACGTTTAACGGCTGTTTAACGGTATCAAGCCGTTTAGAAGTAAAAGCCAAGTATTATCACTGTAATCGGTGTTGTACCACAACACGGCTGCAGTCGGGGAGGGGGGGTACACGTCTACACACTGCAGATTGCGTGTTGGTGTTAAACCACTGCCGCGGGGAAGTTTGTTCGCCGCGGGATTATCTGTGAAATTCATTTATGGGGATTATACGCCGTCGTGTGGCGGGCGGACTTCTGCGGACGGCGGTTGTACCGCGATCGCTCGTATCTATTTATCTCATCACGATTTTCCATTTAAACCATGTATTTATACCGTCGACATTTATACAAAGGCTGAGATATGATTTGATCGTGGAATTCCCTTATTATATAATCTACGGATGAATCAACTGGTTTTCCGTGCTTTATAATTATATTATATATTAGCTGAATTACCCGGCTTTGCCCGGGAGGTATTCGACTATTTTATTCTGCATCGCACGTTGTTTCTGCAAAATAATCTCTGTCCTGAGGTAATTGTCCGTTATGTTTGTCAATCCGTGTAGGAGTTTTCATATTAAAATCTGACAACATTTTTCTTAATATTTTTAGAAGTTGATCTTCAACCAATATTAATGTCTTATTCAAAATTTGTGGCGTGATTGCTAATTTTCGGTTGTTCAAATTAATGTAAGTCACTGTAACATAATTAGTTTGAAAGAATTCATGTTTGGTAATTTAGATTTTTATATACACTAAAAAGTTGACTGATATTTGTGTCAACCACTTTGAAGGTATTACCTATTATTTAAAATTAACTTAATAACAAAAAATAAATTATTATTAATAATACTATATTATTATAGTCATTCCATGCACTTCGTTGCCATTAAAAAAAAAAAGTAATGCCAACTCTATATGTATAATATAATGGTTAAAATATACTGAGTAATATCGTTACAACAATATTCAATTTATTTTGAATCATTATGTACTTGTATTCGTTTTATATCATGATAAGTCTGACAATTCATGTTTTTGATTGAATGTTATTTATTGAATTGCTTTTGGATACACAATATTTTTTTGTTTTTCCTTCTAGTGCTACACAAATAAATCAGAAGGTTTTCTAACACGTGAGCAGGCCTCATAATACAGCTGTCCATGTGAGAAGCGTGGGTTTTCCAAATTCAGTCCACACACTTATAGCAATTATCCTTGTGTTTTGTTAATGGTCTTTGCATAGGCAAGTCGCACCAAAAATTGCAAAGTTTGAATTCGGATAGCATATCTGTTGTAATCATTGCGATGCGTGGCAACAGTACATCTTTGTCTTTAAATTTTTCGTTTAAAATTGTAGCTTCGATAATGTTATTAATCAACTTTTTCATCAAAAGCTTGGTACTATTGCAAAGTCGTGGTGGATTGATGTTTCGTAGAAGAATGATGGACATGCCAATTTTCAATGTTAGAACGTGCGGTGGCATGCCTGGCAAATCAAGTGAATTTAAGAATTCAGTTGGATAATTGACAACTTCGTCTTGATTCATTAGAATATCGATTGATTTGTACGTTGTTGTATCGCATAGAATTCCATTTTGAATGCTGAAATTGATTGTATTTACATCGTTATTTTTGGCTGCGATAGAGCCCGTGCACTGAGCTACTGATGATTCTTGGAATTTTGTGTTATATTTGGGAAAACTTTGTCAATTAACTCATCAGTGATTGCTGTGATTTTACAAAAATTTGTTGGCAATATAATGTATTTGTGTTGATTTATCGATTGCTATTTTCCCATTTCCCATGACCAAAAATTATTTTACGAAACCATCAGCTGATGCATAATTTTGTAGTTGTACATGCATATTAGTCTTCAAGTTCAATAAATGAACGTACATAAATTGTTTATGTACGTGTTGCTATAAAACTGATGATTTAAGACATGCACTGAGCTCATTAGCTGATGTTAAACGTAGTATAACTAGTAAAGTTTGTTGAAAATCAATTATATTGTTTTATTACACACCACACACAATACAATTTTTTATAGCTTAGATGCTAGTTAGAACCTAACTTTAGAATCGTAAATAAAATGTGATATACATATAATATACAGCTAGAAGCTCACAGCTTATAGGCACTTACTCGTCAATGTATTAGGTATACAATATATATGTAAAATGTCGTTTTATGCCGATTTCACCCCCTTAAAATCAAAATTTTGAAAAATCCATTCTTGGTGCACGGTAAAATTATAATATTAATCTACCATAAAAATTTCAAATCGATAGCTATTATAGGTTCGGCTCTCCGTTGATTATGAATCAGTTACTCGGGACACTCTCATTTATATATATTTATTAACTTTAATCAATAGTAATCTTACATTGAATGACAATGTATATATGGTATTATTTTAAATATAATTTATTTCGAGTCCGGAAGCGCGACGATTTTATGCATGTATTTGTTTATCACCTTTTGCTTTTATATAAAAAAAAAATTAATTAATTTCTATAATTTATTTCTACTATTACTATTATAATCTGTAAGTTGTAACCAATGGAAACCATTAATTAAAAAAAAAATTTTCGATTTCCATTGCAAATCTCAAAATCCTTGTGTAAGCACCTCTTTAAAATGCGAATATTTGTTTAAAAATAGCCTATGATTTATTTTCAGACCTACTAAATATATAAAAAAAAAAAAATTCATGAAAATCGATCAAGAATTTTCGGAGGAGTTTAATAACAAACACTATGACCGGACAATTTTATATATAAGAGATTATGATACGATGATGATATAGAATTACTGCCAATATTTCTGTCTCAAAAATGCATTTTCATTATATTCATAAAATATACAGAGTGATTCACCAAGCATTTTCACCCATCATTTTTCATTTGATAATGAATTTATTCAAATTCTGATTTTTGACATTTTTAAATAATATACATTAAGACCATAATTTCAAATTGTTGAGATTTTTTGTACTATTTATCGAGTGTCTTGTGGCGATACAAACTTCTGTTTTTTTTACCCTCTCTTTTTTACTATAAAATATTCAGTGTTTATTTTGTTTGAAATTTTTGAAGTACTTAATTCAAAATTTAAACGAGTAGTTTTTCAGTTATTAAAATTAATATAGTCCTTAAAAATGGTTTTACAAAAATATAAAATACATGTAATACTAGTATGTATTATACTTAAACCATTTTTATAAATTATAAATATTAATAGATTATTATTAATTTATTACTAAAATTTTAAAATTTCTATAGCCCCATATTTTCCAAAGCCATTAAATGGATGCTATTATTCTTAGTACACAAAGTAAAAAAAACTCAAAAATTATTCGTTTAAATTTTGATTTTGATACGTCAAATTTTTTAAAAAAATTTTCCGGTTAATAATTTACTGTTGAAAAGGGGGTCTTTGATCGTAGTTCAAACACCGTAATGGTAAAATACACAATGTTTAAACTCATAATATTATCGTTCTTAAAATAATTATTTTAAATTGTATAGTATAATAATAATAATTGATTAGAATATTAAATATGACATGAATGGTTGTGTCTGTATAGAAACTCGGATTGTTTATATACGAAATTGGAAAAATAACAGTAATGATATTATCGCGGTGCCGCATAAACTTTGGTGCGATGAAAAACCGAAACTGATCGTTGGCATATAATATATTTCTTATATTATAAGACGCGTATAAATGAGAAAACAAAAAAAAAAAAAAAAAACAATCGTATAGTTTTAATCGAAAAGCAACTCGGTGTACTCTCGCGCGTGTTTGTCTTGTGTTCGTGTATTGAGATCTAATGAAAATGTTTTTGTTCGTCGACAATATATATATATATACGATACAATTTTATAAGGTCTCGAGGAAAGTCGTCGAAACTTCATCACGTCGGTCTGCACTTGTAATAATATATAATATGTATATACGCTACTCACGATGACAAAACGTTTCGAGTGGTTGAGGGTAGGTGTTATATATATATATATATATATATATATATACACCTGCTCCGGAAAACGGAAGGAAGTAGATATATATATTTATGTACGGCGGTCGGCGGTGGTTGGTCGTGGTTTTGCCGAGTAAATATAATACGTATAATAAACCGAAACGAAAGGTTCTGTCAAGAGATCGGATGAAGAAGTGTGTTATGTCATGGGTGATGAATGGGAGGGGAGGGTAGAGAAATAACCTGTGCGTTTGTGTGCGCGTACACCACCAGTTGTGGAGGTACCTATGTGCGGCGGTATAACAGTTGCAGTAGAGAGTCTGTCCGAATCCATTTAGAGAGAACTGAAATAATATTTTCGTAAGCAGCTTTGCTCGAGTGGCGGTCGGCGCGACAGGGGAGTAGGCGGCCACTTTAATATATATATAATCCCTCGCGCCGCACACGCAGTCGAACCTCATCGCGGCGTCCCTCGAAAACCTCTCGTCGTTGCCGCCGCCGCCGCCGCCGCTCCCGTAAACCGCCACCATACATAAACACGCGTGAGTGTGCGTTTGCCGAGTCTTTGGAGAGCCTGCACTGCTGTCGGTATACAACCGCCGCGGGAAAACACTTCGCGAAAGCGGCGGCGAGTAGATTGATTTTAGTAAACCTTCTGCCAAACTTTAACCTCTCGCTCTCCGCACCGCACCGGGCGCACGCGCGCACGCACGCAACTCACATCACGCGCGCTCCCGCCGCCAGTCAGTACCTGCTAATCAAATTACGACGGCTCGTGCGCGTATACTTTCGGGGCGTATCTCCACTATCGTCGTCCCGCCGCCGTCCGCCGTCCACACCCGTCCACACCGCCACCGTACCGGCGCAGCAAACTCGGCCCACCTGACGCCCGCGCGCGGTTTTTCCGTCCTACGCGTGTATATTTATATATATATATATATAGGTATTACGCGTGCCGCCGCCGCCACGAGCCCTTTTTATTCACAATCGGCTTCGGTGCCCACCGCGCCCAACTCCACTCGGCCACTCCTCCCCCTTTATCGTTCCACCTCTGTCCATCGTATTTCTCACATTTCCCTTTTTTTATCGTTCCTTTTGCCTTCTTTTTTTCGGCCGCCCGACAAAATCTCGTTACCGATAACAATCTCACTTTAACCGACGCCGTTCAACGTAGCCATGTATATACGCTATTACGATGCGATTCAACACACACACACACCTAAGCGCACAACACATATGTATGTGTGTGTGTGTGTGTGTGTGAGGACCCGACTTTCGACTGCGTCTATTTTGGGGTGACGTCCCGACTTTGTTGTGCAGGTGCAGGTTTTATCCGGCTTTTCTTTTTATTATCATTTTCTTTCATTTTTTTTTTTTTTTTTTTTTTTTTTTTTTTTTTTTTTTTTATCTTACAAAAGTATACGAGTCCCTTGAATCGCAATGGCCGATTCTCAGAATAATATTCATATAAAAAAAAAAAAAGAGATAAATGTAATATGATAGTATGCAAATAAGTTTTAGAACGATTGCAAATATATTTTTATTCTTCTGCGGAATGTTCGATTGTTATATAATATTTTAACGACTATTTCAATTTAATTTCAATATATTTTATGTAATAATATTTCGTGTTGCGATAATTAATTAATTACGATAGTTAATATTGTGTACGCTTTTGTAAATTATTGCGTATATTTTCTTCGTAATTCGTACATTGGCCACATCTGTGATTATTATTTACAGTATTTTAATCATTCACGTAGTGTATAACATTGAATTATAGACGTGAAAACTAAACGTCGCGAAATATAAAAACCCTGCAGTATCTGTATACCAATACACATATTATGTATATAAATTATAAAGACGACAGGTTCATCGCATCTTCATCTGTCGTGTCGTGTTGTGTCCAATAGTTGAACAACCCGACCCAACTATAAAAATGTCCTGGTAGATCATGGTTAGTGAATGATGTACCATGATTACCGTGACCAACCAGAATACGATAAAAGCCACACGACACGACAGATGACGTAGTTGTGAACCCGGCTTAACACTGACACATGGCAAATGTTAACAGTAAAAGTAAAAAGTCGGTTCAATAAAAAAATAAAACGCGATCATTTTATGACAGCCTACGCGTATATAACAACAATAGAATAACACAACATGTATTATTATTTTTATTACTCGCGTATGTAGTGCGTGTGAGCGGGACACAATCGACAGCCGTGCGAGTGGAAAAACGACGAGTAGGCAAATTATTATTATTATTATTATTATATTGTTATTTTATTTTATTATTATAAGGACACGCTACTGTCACCACTGCGTCGAAGTGACAAACGCAAGTCGCTTCGCCACTTGCGCTCCTTCCGCCCGCGCATCGTCTCACGGTCGTCATCTTATATTATATATTGTCGTCCTCGCAAGTGGCGGCCGCGCCTTTTCGCCGCCACCTCCCCCCCCCGCACGGCAATCGTGCATCCCTCCTGCCACTCATCGACGCACGCCGGTGCAGTTGTTTTATGCGTAGGACTATATGCCGTGGCCGTGTGCGCGTGCGTATACGACCGTCGATCTCTCTCTCTCTCTCTCTCTCTCTCTCTCTCTCTCTCTCTCTCTTTTTCGCCGCCGTCGTGCCAACGTTAACAATAACACTCGACTGGAATTGGCTATACGCTGCTCCTGTTCTATATATATATACGGTAAGTACACTTGTCCCATCTGTCGAACGGCAATCTCGATGTCTCACTTCGTTTTCGACCTTTCTCCACCCCCTGAACGGTCCTTCTCCAGGCTGTAACCTCCCTCGCGCTCGTCCCGTATTCTTGTTTTACCGCTGTGGTAACAAAACAATATATCGGTTTTCGCACATCGTTCCTATAGGTTATTTTTCATTTTGTCTCTCTCCCGCTGCAGCTTACCCACTTCACGTCTCCATTCGCTGGTTTCCAGCTATAGCTGTCTGTCTCCGCACCGCTCTTGATTCCGTTCCTCTGTCACGCGGTGCTGTCGTCTTCGAATTTGCGCGTTAATTAATAATACAACGTACAAACATATAATACAAAAATAACGAGAAAATCGTATACAGCCGTAATATTATCATCGCACACGAGCATTATCGATCAACACAAAGCCCGCCGAAAACGCGGTAAACAAAACCGTTTGCTTGATTATAATATTATATTACGATAATAACGTCAAGCACCTATCGTGTATGTATATTATAATATAGTCATCGTTTTATACGAAATAACAGAATCGCTTCGAGTGGATTATATCGACCCTACGTCGAAAATGTGTTGATTCTACACGTTTTATCAGTTTCCCGCACGTAAAATTTTAGATTACAAAACGCAAAAACAGTAGTGACAAAAAACAAAAAAACAATATATTTAGCATGCCTATACAACAGGCATATATCAATAATAATAATAATATTATATACTCTGCGCCATCGGTTGGTAAACAATCGACTATTATGTACTATATTGTGTAAACATTGTACCTACGAACAATGTACAATAATATAAATATATATAATTTACAGCGTACTACGCATATATACGTTACGCGAAAAATCTCCAAACTTTTTGTACCGCAATATAGTGGTGGTGCGAAAATTGCTGCTGTGGTTTTTTTATGTAATGTTTTTTTTAAGCGGCTTGGTCCGAATTCCGATGAAATAACAACGTAAAACAAATATACGTTCCTACCTATACGCGTACTTGTAGGTAAAGATATATATTTTTACATTATTTTGTCAAGAGATTTTTTTTCGAAAAATAAAACGTATGGCGGGTCAGCCGCGTAATATTAATACCATATTATTACAAGGGTTAGGAGTAAGTCAGGGTAGAAATAAAAATAGAACACCCGAGAGCGGGGTGAATGGTGGTAGGAAGTGAGAGGAGATATAAAGAGATGGGGAGAGAGAGATGTGAAAATTGATAATAAATATAAAAAAAAAAAAAACTAAAAAAACACGGACACGAACGGCGACCACCGCATGACGTTTTGGCCGGAATATATATTATATACATATATTGTAGTCCCGGTGAATGGCGTGAAACTATATATACATTGTGCTAAACATCCCTCGGGAGCTCTGACCCAATCGCGTTAATTATTAGCGCGCGGATCTTTATCGCACAGGGGATTCGACTACGTCGAGGGCCGTACGCGCGCTGCCGGAGGGACGTGTGTTTTAATATGTATATACATATATCATAATATCCATAATAATAATATCCGTAATCATCAAGACTACAATTATTATTATATACATCTAGCGTGTGAGTATTTCACTGTACATTATACCTATATTATATTTATATATCTGTGCATGCGTGCGTGCGTGTGTGCGTGTGTGTTTGTTTATTTCCTGCCCGGAATTGATCGCACTGCCGATGGGCGTCATAAAATCAAATAATCCAGTTCACTCTTTGTACCTCAAACAGCCATCACACATATACCTGATGCTATACCGTTTACATGCGTTATTCTATTTATCAACAGTGTTGGGACTCGTCTAAATAATTATTTGTTTATTTTTCATCTTGTCTACATAAACAATTAAAATATTTATTTTAGCTTTATATTTTACTTATCAAGATAAATTTCGTGATGAAAATTAGCCAGAGTTGTCTGAAAATTTTTCATTTTCATCATTCATTTGGTCTCAGTTGCATTTTGTAAATTTAATAACACAGGATACACAATATTGTACTTGTAATAAATATTATTTCTTATAGTATTATTAATTAGGTGTACTGTTTTTGCATAATCATTAGATACATGTACCTATTATTATTTATTTTCATTTTAGATTCTGAGTGGAGTAAATAATGTATTGATTTGAAGAATAACGATTTTAGTTTATTTTTTGTGGGTACTTGAAACTTTTAAATTTTATTATTATATTTTATACACTTAATGATATTTTCAAATGCAATATTTAAAAACGTAATTTAACCTGCTGTTTACTAACTGTAAAATGAATTGCTTTAGGCAATAGCAATAATACCATAATATATATACTTAGTAATTATTGTAAATTAGCAGACAGTCTTTACTCAAAATCGTTTTTTGTGTACAATGATTTTATATCATTGAATTAAAATTTAACATATCCATTACAGTGACAGTTGATATCAGCAGACACTTGTCAAACTTTCTTTTTTATATAATATAATTTGAACTATTTTTGAAATGTTTCATTTTTTATTTAAACCTTTGTTATTGCCTAAGTTGTTCCTAGTTGCATAGTTTTTTGAAGTTAATATTTAGTGACACAACATGTAATAAATTAAAAAAATATATTATATAGTGACAATGAAATTTTGATATTTTGAAAATTTTTTTTAATCATTTTTTAAAATTTATATTTACATAATTAATAATTATCTATAATTTATCTGAATAAAATATTTTTAACTTTTATCTTTTAATTAGATGAGTTTGATTTGATGATATTTTATTAGTATCTTAGACAAAATAAGGTTTTGTGATCTTTATCTTTATTCTTATGATTTTTTTGTTATCTATTCGTTTTTGTTATAATTTTAGATGTCATTTTATTGTTGACATAACTAAATAACTGTAAGATTTTTCAAAATTAAAACTAAAGCTATATTTATTTGATATTTATCTAGAAGAAAATGTATTTATATATTCACCTTTATGCACATTTATTTGAGTTCAGTTGTATTTGTCTTTGTCTAGATATGTTTTACTCTTGCCTGGTTGGATTGGTACCGACATTGCTTATGAGGCATTACTACATTGAATATTATAGAAACGATTACTAGCGTATGAGATCATGTGCCCTTAAAGAATACGACGAACATGACCCTCCTTCGATTTGTTTTTGCATAATTTTCCTAAGAGGAAAAAATATTATTTAAATGTATTCATGTATATGTAATCCCGTCTGTTACAAAAAACTGTCACTACCTATAATGTATAGTAACTATACACTATAGTATTATACACCCTCAACAAGACATTTTCTGTAAAAAAAAAAAAAACAAAATAATACAACTGAAATTTAGTATAATATATCTCGCACACGATTATCAGTGATAATAATATGATTCCGACGCACGATAGTATTACTTAAATGCATGCACAATGAATATCTAAATATGTCATATAATTCAACAATACATGTATATGTATGAATGATGACGGCGAGATCCGAAGATTTATTGTAATGCGTTGCATCGCACCGGCCTTGGATCAAGGTTAGTCTCCTATTACACATTCAGATAGACATCATATATTATTTATATTATTTTACTCAAAAAGTAAAAACGAATTGTCAGGCTGCAACGACGTTGGTATTATACTGGAAGTTGAAATACATTATAATAATATATAATAATATATTAAATTCATATTTTAATACGCATGTACAATCGAATAACACACAGATATTATAGTTTATCGATCGTGTGTATTTTATTTTATTATTATTTTTTCTTCTATATGGATGTATAAAATATCATATCCGTGTATAAATGTTACATATGAAGTAATAAATTGAGAATTATATATGTCTAATGTAAAATCTGAAGTTATAATGTTATATAATATAAAGTGTACCTATATTGAAAGATAGGTAACAAACAAAAAAATTTAAGTTTAAAAAAATTATGACTTTATTATATTTTATTATTTGTTGAAATATAGTTTATTTTCATAGCATTTTACTACCTATATTAAAAATTCGTGTAGCAAATTAACACTTCGTGTATTATGCAATCATCCAATTTTTCATTATGCACATAATATTTAATTATAGTACCTTCCAGTTATGGGAGTTCACGTGCCCACCGGGTTTTAAATGACAATATGCATAATAGACGAATAGATTTATTTACCTAAGGAGGAGGGTACTGGGTGATAATCAGAATAAAAGTGATAAATTAATAATTTATATTTTGGACATTTAGATGTCAAAATCATAAAAACAGGGATATATACAAATTTTATCGAGTGTATTACTGTACTTATAATACCTCTAAGTTTTATTATTTTGACACTATTTTTAATATTAAAAATGATTATCGGATTGTCTTCGTTTAAGTATAAAATATTAAATATAATACAATACAATGTATCTACAGCTATATAAACCTACAGGGCTTGCAAACGTTACAATAACGTTATAATTATAACGTTATACATAATAAAAAAATGATTGAAATTTATAAATGTAATTAAAACGGTAAACAAAAATAATTTAATACCACAAAGTTAAACATATTAAAGATTAACAAAATGTATTATATATAATTAAACAAAACATAATGCAAAACGTAATTTATAGAATATCATTAAACAAAATAACGCAAAATGAAATAATTTAAAATTCATTTACTTAAAAGTTATAATATTGGTTTCGTAGTTATTTATTCCTCATGATTTAGAAATCAATCATAGCGATCAAACCAAGAATTTATTATACTTTGTTTCCGGGCTATTAACCCGCATTATATATTATTTTTAACGATAAACGATGAACAATAAACGCAAAAGTTGTGTAACGTTTAAATTCTAAATAACGTTAAACGCAAACATTGTAGGTATAATCTTTAGATTTTAAACAACTTAAAACTAAGTTTTGATTTCAAATGCAAGCCTTGATATAAGCCATACATTACAACAAAACTGATAATACAATTTGATAATAATATTAAAATAATTTCACCACTCAGTTAATCTTTTTGACTTACTAACAAAATCATTTTAAAAATTATTAAAATACGAAACAACTATAGGATGCTGCCACCTCTAAATCCCCTAAAAAGTGTTCAGCCCCGAAGTATACGTTCCCGCATTTCTCGGGAATTTTTTTCGCGATTTTTACACGACATATCGCGTATTGTTGATCGTAATCAATTTTTTACCCCACCGCAAGATTTTTTTCGAACAGAACACCCGTCTGGCTATAATATCATGACAGTGTTACATAATACATACATTGCGCGCAAATGAGACGATAACCAGATTTCATCCCTCTCGCCATACCCCTCCGCAGGTCTTAAATTCGGGGTCTGTGCATGATAATGACGTGAGCATTGTTGGCAGTACGCAAAATTAAATCTAATAATATGGGCGCATAAGTGACGCCGCCGCCGCCGCCCTCGAGGCGAAACGGATATAATATTATAAACTGCACCACCGCCTCTGCCGTCGTCTACCCGAAACACGCAAGTCACCGGTGCCAGCAGTATGTGCACGACCATCAGGTCGGGGATCTATCGCGTAATCTCGTTATAGAATGTGCTCACCCTGTATATAATACGAGTGAAGTACAATGATTCATGGGTCATACACGTCGGAGTATTATTATTATTATTATGATGTACACACGCAACGAGAGACCGCCGGGCCACCCGCTCGCACGTGTCAAACAACGACGGATGCACTCCGGCTGTATTACAAAATATCGCCGTTCGTATAATTATTAATTATTATTATTATTATTATTTAGTCTCCTTTCGTATTATTATATTCGACCGTTACGGCGCAGCCGATGACTAGATAATCGTAAAATATTATTTTAACGACGTTCAGTCTTGCGCTACCGCTGCAGCAGGTGCATCAAACGTTTTATGTGCGCGGGCCATTCGTCGATTTAAGGTGATAAATTATTATTAATGTAATATTAGAATTTTTTTTTTTTTTTTTTTTATTATAACAAATGCCTCGGCAACTATGGGCCATTGGCTACAAAAAAGGAAAATTACATAGTATTTATATTAACAATAGGTAGGTTACATTGAATTTGGTAAGTATATTATACTTATATTATATATTAAATTTTTTTATGAAGTTCTGTATCCTTTAGGAATTTGAGAACGTTAGTTGTGTCAATGTTGAGGTTTTCAGCAAGATGGTGAGTTAGATTGAATTTTTGACGTTGTAATTCGTACTTTCTGCAATCGGTGAGGATGTGTTTAACTGTCATGGGAACAACAGTCATGGTAATATTAGAATTGTTCACGTATGTTAAGTGCACACTGAACTAATAATAACGACGGATTTAGGTTGGGCGCCGCGGATGGATTGAGCAAAACCTGAAATTCATCTTTAATTTTCCGACGTTTAAATTTGTAATATTAAAACGATTAAATCAATTGTATAACGTGTCAAAACCTAACAAATATACCATAAATTGTGTAACATTATTGCTGCAATGTCATGTCTCTAGCGAATAGTGATGTACTAAATCTAATTATTATTGTCTCATCACAATAGTCTATATTATTATGACTATATAATCAGACGATGATGAGCACCCTATACCCGAAAACACCTTTTTCGGAACATTATTTGAATTTATAAGTGTTTTAAAGTCGGTGTGACGGTGGTCGGTAGTTTTTATATAGTGTTTTTTTATTTGAGATTTTCGTTTACTTTAAGATTTAATCTCCATTGATTTTGATATCATAATATATAATATGTACCCTGACCGGGATTCAAGTGGTCAGTTATATTACCTATTTGGACAGTTGTAAGGCCATCTGTCGTAGGTAGATCAATATACGATGACAACATCGGATACTTTTATATTGCTCGGAAAATGTTTGTAAATGGTTGATAGTCACAGGTTTTCTCGTAATAATTTTTTCCGTTTCTATTCCATACATAAAATATATTTATAACCACTACTTTTGACGTCTTATATTTAATAATTTAACCATATAACTATACGTATATTATCTATTGATCATAAGTATATGTATAATATACTAGCTGTGTTACCTGACGCTACCCGAAAAATAATTAACAGATATAAAGTAGTAAATACGATGTCTAGTGTATTTGGGTTTGAGTGTAAAAAGTATGACAAATTGAGTTGACAAATTGACAAATTGACTTCATGAGCAAATCGGTTTAAGTGTACCTTTGCTTGGGAAAAATTAAACAATATAATGTAAATAATACAGATTTAACACTCTCAATAACTGAATGTGGTTCCGAAAAAAAAAATTAATAATTCGTACTAAAAACCGGACAGATGGTTCGAATTTCATCGCTCAATTTTCCTCGTTCTATATAGGCACTATGAGCTAAAAACCTGGTCCTCGGTATACTTTATAAATAAAAAAAAGAAAATAAAACTGCTTGGGACAATTGGATATTAAGTGTGGTTCCAGACTTCCAGATAGTATTATAAACCCGTTAGCGATATATTAATTCCAGTCTTATATTACATTGTTATTCGTGTAATGCGAAACGCGATCAAATGTTTAATACGATATTGTATTGTATCCCATGTGTGTATTATACATTTAATAATCTGCAACCGCCGCGTGTGCGATTGATGGAAAGTGACAGTTCTATACGCACTCTTTCACTGCAGTTCGGCAGGGGCACAGAGGACGACGCTTATTCCGAATTGATAATTTTTCGTCGTATTTCTTTAATGCAATGCGCATTGTATATTGTTATTATTATTATGTACGTCGCGGGTTCTGCGGTTTCGCGGTTAAGCCATTTATACCGCCACACACACGCATATACACCGATCGGGACGTCACGCCGAATAAAATTATAACGTCGTCGTATAATACCCTTTGGTAAACATTGATGAAAACAACGACGGCTGTATAAGCCAATAGTACATATTTCGTTTTGTATGCATGTCAAACGTGACGGCCGAGTCCCTGCACCGTACCCACAGTCGACGGAATCCGTTTATAAAGCCGCGAACCGCTCGAAACGGTGTCGTGTTACGCGTTCGTACATGTATATTGTATAATATGTTTAATAATATTATGTACACGCATACGATATACGCCGCACGCTGCAGCTAATGATATGGCGCGGCGAGTTCATTAACGCGACAGTCGTCGTTTTGCGAGGCCGCGTAAAATCGCGTTAGAATAATATTATAATATACCACAAAGGTGTACGCACAGTCCTTATTATCATTGTATTATATACTGAAGTCGCGCGCCAGCGTTATAGATATACTGTAACGGGCTTTGGGGAACCTGTCATATTTTGGAAATTCAGTCGGTGAGAGTTTTCAGAGCCCTTTGAATTATAATTTTATCGTTGCTCTCGGGAGATTTCGGGAAACATGGATCAATTAGTGTTTTTTCAGTCGATACGTTTTATTATTACACAGTTCTTAATTATATATTTATATACAGATGACAAAAGACTTACGATATTATATAGTCATCCGGAGTCGCTAGTTAGCAGGTTGCAGCTGCTGTTCCAGAACTATTGAACTCGACATTGCGTGTGTGTCTTATATATATTTACCATAGCATGTTATCTATATGTGTACTCGGATGATTATAATATGTCCAGTAAGCTTATTTTTTATTTCCTACAATTGTGTTTATACTTTGTTACGGCGTCACTGCACATCCGTGATCTATTACAATACCTATGTATATATGATGTGCGTGAAGCGAACTGCAGCAGCTTTATAGCCTTTAGTGCGTAGTGACGATAAAAATGAGGTGCAGCGATATGCTTAAGTATTATTATACTTTATACATACGCTGATGCGCGTATATTATAAGTATAGACTACTGAGAGAATATACCGTACGATATTATGTACTATATGTGCTGCTGCTGCTGCAGGGGCGACGGCCTGTGCACCCTAAATAGTGGTGTCGAGCTGAGCAATTCGCGGAGCCTCGCCGGGGGAATTAGCAGAAAAAAATTTGTTCCATTGTCGACCGCCCGGCGACCCTATGTTCGCGCTGTCCGTGATATTAGCTTTATTGCCCTCTTCTCGCGTGCAGCACTCTGTCGTATAATAATATATACGTATACATACAATACATATATATATATATCTGTGTGCGTGTGTGTGTGTGTAGATAATAATAATCGTATGAATATATACTAATAATAATAATACCGCGCCCAAGACGTGTTATATACATACATATATATATATATATATATACACATATATATAATACGAGAGGAGAGAGCTTTAAGTGCCGATCTGCAATGACTTCGTGTCTACAGGCGCGGTGGTGGCCGTGCGTGTGCGCGTGCGACGACGACTTTTATTGGAATACATAAATCATAATAAACGCCGCTCGCTCGACGGAGGCGGTTTAATAGTTTAATTTGACTATACATCTTCCTATATGATATGTAATAATATATATATATATATATATTATCCTTCGAGGGGTTCGATCAAATCTCCAAAGTCTGCGCATATATATTATTATACACGGCCGCTGCAGTGCATAACAGCAGCGCTCGTCTGCCAAATCGCACACGTCACATTATGATATACAATATAATAATTGTATTATAATAAGCACGTGTGTACGTATAGAACGTGTATGATAAGTTAATAACGCGGATGTGGGTGATATAGCGGTGAGACCCCTCGATAGGAGTATGGTCCCTACACCGTCGACCTATTATGCTATGAGGTACTCTATTATATAGGTGGCATAATATGCATAATATAATATGTTATAATGATTTGTGAGTTTTTTCTACCCCTATAATATATAAATGTAATATATATATACGGTTGTTAACTTTAATCGACCTAATTAAAATTACTTATTACACCTGCTGATATACGTATACCTATATATGACATTATGACTATAATTTATAGATACCCAACCGAACTGCGTTACTGCGCCAGAATGTTTGGCAACCGTATAATCCTCTATCGCGTCCAACTGTTTTCTATTATATTTGTTATTGTAGCTATCGTATACAAGAGAGAATTTTAGTTTGTCTCATTGTCTTAAAAAAAATTCTTATACGTACATTTATACAGTGTACATTACACATTTTGAATTGTATAATAAATTTAATTATGTAAAAATATCTAATGAATAATTTGACATTTTACTAATGTGACTTTCAAAAATCACATTAAATACGAGTTTCTTTAAATTAGCAATGCTAAACGCGAACATATACCTAGTTTCTAAGGCATTTAATCCTCAAGGAATCTATATTTAAGTTTTCCCTATCATTGATCCCTCCCACCCCGTGTAAAAATCATGTCAACGCCACTTTTCATAGTAGATAGAACGAGTATTATATTGACTTCTCTAAAAACAAAAGCAAACAAGATTTGAATATAACACCAAGGAAAACATGATTTAATTCCACAAGCATATTTACTATATTGTAATATACCTAACCTAATGTGTATCCGGTCAGAATATTAATTGTTTAACGCAATTTGACTGAAAATCGTGATGCAGCAGTAAAGAGTTCTTGATAGTGTGAAAACAAAAAGTCCTAGCATTTACGGTCCAAAATTACCGCGTCAGGGGACAATTACCGGCTATAGGTATATCATATTATATAGTACACGCACGCACGACTAGATATATGTTTAATAATAATAAAATATTACAACTCATACGATATACCACCGTTATAGCAGAATATACGGTATGCGTATATAGGTAGCTATAGTAGTAATATTGTATAATATAAAAGGACGGCGCGGTGTATGTGTAAGACACTCGGAAAAATCGGTAAATGAGAAAAAGCAGAGAGAAAAAAATCGACAAACGGATATATAATATAATATATATAGTTGCATGCGCGTACCTACATTACATAATATATTATATATAATAAGTCCTGCGGGAGACCTATATAGTTCTGTGCGAGACGAATCCGATAGCTGATATATTGACGACTGTTTGGTAAATAAGATATGAGACGGTAAGAATGCCGAGCACGTACGAAATTTGATAAGACGATGAACACATTTAAAAATCCCGGGACTTTATTACTGGACCGAATGCTGTATACGCTCACATATATATAAAGCAATCGAGACGGTGGTCGCGACGGGGTGCAGCGTGTATCCGTATATTATATGGATGTGCGGTGGGTGCGGGGGTAGCTTCGGGGGTAGATGCAGGGCGCGACTGCCGCAGGAGCGACGCGGACGAGGTGAGAGAAACGCGTGCTCGTCGATCTGTAAAATGGAAATCTTGGTTCGGAATCAATCAAACGTCCACGCGTATAACACACGCATACACACACTGCTGCACATACACACATCCATTTATATATTATATACCACTTCCGCCCCTCGGCTCAAACCTGATCGCCACCCCCCTCGCCGGTTTAAACGATGTGCTTTTTTACTTTGTGTCTAACTGTATATATAGGCGTGCACACGAGTACGTGGCGCTCATACAAGCAACACTCACCCTATAACCAGAAGCTGCCCACCTCCTCTATAATATTATATAAATACCTGTATATTGCAGAGATCCATACGCACGCGTGTTTGTTATATATAGGTGTGTTTACTATTTACTCTGTTCGCAGCGTTTATTTGAACTGTTGTGCAATCGTTTTTATACACATCGTTTTCTCTCGGTTCGGATCTTTGCGCTTTTTTTTCTTCTTATAAATCCGACCCGGGTATTTTCCGACGCGGTATTTTCTTACCGCCTATCGCGTACCTCGATTCAACGCTTCTATCAATTTATCATTATGACGTATAATAATACCATATTATTATATAGCAACGAATACTGCAGTACAAGGAACGTTATTATTCCAGCGCCTTTATTTATTTTATGTGGACAATGTATTTATAACGACTACTTGTATTTGGATGAATTTCAACGTCTGTATTTTATTCCAATATAACCGTTTTATTACCTAACTTCATCGTATATAATATAAAACCATGTTTTTTATGTTAATATAAATGCACGAGAGCTTAAACTTTTAGATATCAAATTTCTACAAGAACGGTATTCCTAATACAAAATATATATGTTAACATTGAATGTACATACCGATATGTTAAAATACCACTGCATACGTTTATTTGTTTGAAATATTTTTATCAATATTTTAATTATAATATTAACATAACGCTTATTTAAAGTTAATTATACTCTGTACCTAATATGTTTTTCAGATAAATCTAAATTGAAAAAAAAATATTAATTCACTGTATATAAATTGTATATACTTTTATATTCTGAAAAATCTATTAGAAATTTTTCGATAATCTAATTGTGGAAAATATTTACTTTAGGCAAATAATATCGAACACTATGATTGTCATAACACACAATAATATTAATAAATATCGATTCAAAATATTATAATATTATTATTATTATTTGACCATGAACTACAAAGATATAATCATACATTAGGTTAACATTGTATTTACTTTTTACATTATATTGATTTATATACATATATTTTAATTTTTATGAATATAATTAAAATCTGAAAATGGTTCGATTGTTTCATTCGGATTTTCTGGAATCGGTAGGAAAGTGGAATATTTATTTTTGGCCTATGTAATTTTGAATAATGGACAACAATAACATGTTTGACTAAAATTTATACATTTCATGTTTGGCATAATAAAGATAATCTATGTGAGATCCTTGTGTGTGTGACCACTGATCAATTCCTAGGCTTGTTTTGATGTAATTTCTTTATTCGTATTATTATTATTTGTTCTTATACACCACTATTAGTGTTATTACTGATTTTAATTTTAATATAAAACTCTAAAATTACATCTGTTCAATAAGAGCTTTGATTAATGTTCATGCTTTTTTCTGAATAATAATCCAGATAAAAATATGTCGACTCTGTGGCGCCCGGGCGAACGACTGACATATAATATATGAGTAAATGAGTAATACGTGCCGATTACGTAGCTGGGTTTTTTTTTTACTGTTCTCTGCTATATTATAGGCGATATATATTGATTGGATCAAAAAGCGTAAACATGTGTAGACATGCTTCCTGCTATGAAAATATTATACATATAGGTATCACACTTAAATTTGATACAACTGGGTCCCTCAAGGAGGCCACATAGTCCTCTTTTATTTATTATATTTGTTTACTCTACAGTTACCAAGTATATCAAAAAAGACAAACATCTCCTAATATTGAGGAGATATATAATATAATATATTTTAAGTAAAAATGTTATGAAGATAATATAAATAATAATAATAATAATAATAATAATCTCTATGAAGATCATAATATGATCTTCATAGAGCCATAACTATAATGCTCTTCAATATGAACTAGAAATTTTAATCAACTGTGTGGAACGTAACCTTAATGTAAACAGTAATAATGATGGATATGTGATAACATTCTCCTATTCACTATTAGTTCTGTTAATGGAAACGCTTTTGATCTTGTTTTCCTTTATAAAGATCTCGGCATTAATTTTACTTCATAATTGAACTTTGAGTATCATATAAATATTATCATTGGTAAAGCATTAAGAGTTTGGGATATATAAAGCGTAAAGCCAAACAGTGTTCACAACTACTATATAGTTATTTCCTGATACTATATTTTGCGTTAGTTCTACCCATACTAGAGTGTAGAATGGTATTGTGGTAGTATATAACATCTTTATTTAGCTAAGAATGATTTAAGGCTCAAGCGTGTCCAGAATAGGTTCCTATCTTACATTGCCCATATACTCCTGCAGATAGATCATCCTAGGCATGATTAGTCTTTCATACAGAGTACGCTGGGAATACCGATGCTATCGTTTTATCGACAAGATGCGGACGTGCAATTTATTACTTATCTCCTCAATGGCACCTTTTAGACGTATTTGATCTCCTCTCCAATATTAAATTTCATGACGGTTTCTTTTTCTCCAGAAATCATTCTCTTTTTCATGCGCCCATCTACTTTAATTTTTATGGATATTAACCACCCTTCACATAAATCGCTCAGGTATTTAATTAATCATGATTTTGATTTTAATTTGTAAATACATTTGTTTTAGTTTTAATTACGAATATGGGTAATTTATTATGTTAGCAGTACCTATGATATCATCTAATTTATATTGAGTTGTTTATTACATATTTATATAGTTACCTACCTATTTTTTTGTAAACAAACAATTGAAACAAAAATATTAATACAATTTTCTACACGGTGATTTCATTGATGTTTGCTTAGATGCTTAGGTATTACTGCAGCAGCTGTTGCACTTTCTGTATTTACATGTTATTATGAATAGTAAGTACTGATGGTTCCGCTATATACATGCTATAATATCTATTTTTTCAATTAGTTCCAAATAATAATAATGTACTCGTAGTTTCTAAAATAATTCCATGATGTGGATATAACATTGTAGACCGTACAACGTATAGTCTACCGTATTCGAATTCGCTTCTTTTGATTAACAACACGGTAAAAGTCTAATACCTACCTATAATATATTAGTGTACAGTATTGGAAATACCTAACAATATTTTTCATCAAAATGACTTTTGAATTTGTCAGTTTTTCATGATTCACTTGTTATAGGTACCTATGTATGTGAACGGAAAAAGTCGTCTCGCGATTCTGTATAAAAACTTAAGAATGCATGTATTATTTGTTTACTGTGCACGCTGTATAGTTAACAATAGCACATTGTGCACATATGCGCAATAATCATAATATTATATACATACGAACACATAAAAACATATTTATTTTGGGGCGACTGTAAAATCATAAATATTTAAATAATATATATATTGTAATATATACATTGTATATTTTACATGACGTGTACCTAAGTTTTTTTAGTAGCACTACGCCTGTGCAGTATTGAACATATGCAGTAACATACTGCTGATAGATTCATAGGAACATAATATATAATATTTTTATTTATTATACTACTATACTGTACTGTCTACTGTTGGTATATCCAACGGTTTTATAACGAAAACAAGTTAAGACGTATTATATACGACCATGGGATTTATATTTTTATTTTGGTAATCCATATTATATTATAATATATGGAGGTACCTATAGTAGCATATATTCCTAGTTATGTATGGTTATTATAAATCACGTTCCGTTTCGGTATATTTTCAGCGTCACGAGCTGTTTTCACCGACCTTTTGGTAACAATAGTACTAAGTAATAAATATTAAGTAACAGCGAGTATACAGAGTACTTTAGAGTAATTTATTAGATTATATATATATATATTATGTGCACTGTATAATATAGATATAATATAGAGCGTACTTCATATAGTAAAAAATGTATAATACGCTTTTCCGCGAAAACGACTCGATTTATAATAATTTCACTCCGGAGGCTTTTGTAGAACGATCGGTTTTCACGAATACACATGGCCGCCTCCTTAATAATAATACATATATATATAGCTATGAAGTATAGCCTGTCCTACACATACACACACACACACATACGCGTTGTAAGCCCCCGGGGGAAACCTATATTTCGCATTCCAAAGTGGCTTTTGGTTTGGGATTCTGCACATACACGATGTATAGGAATATACGGTATTAAAAGATACTCCCGTATACACATTATACACATGCATGTTCATATTACTATATACATAACACTAGATGCATACAATATGTAAACGTCATATTAGGTAGGTATTATTATTATACTGCACCATTTGGTCGATTGATTTGTTTTTCCGCATATTAAATTTAATTTTCAGTGACAACGCGTGTATTATTGTTGCATACCTAACAACACAAAAACTCTGGTTTAGGTACATGATTATAATATAGTACAAGGCGAACCACTATACACGCGCTTATACCGTTTTATGCGATGGGATTGTGATGGAAACTCAACTATCCCAACTAAACGTATACATACGCTAATATACAATTTACCTATTTATCAATGTACAAATTATAAATTTATAGTGAACTTTGCAGCGGGCTGTTCAAAGTCGCGATTTCTGATGGTGGCTATTATACCTATATATACTGGCTACTATATTCACCCCTACCACTGTATGCTGTGTATAATATAATTTAACACTTTTCTAATTTACCCAGAAAAACTTTTAAAACTTTAAAAGTTTAGTTGGATAAATTAAAACGTCGTAAAATTGCACTCTCTCGAAAATTTGTATATATCCTATTCTTATATACCTATCATACTATCAGTGTAATCTATAATGTATATTTATATATATATATAGGTATGTTGATAACATACACGTCAACTATCCTATTTTTGCTAAAATAAACGCAGGTATACTTAAAGGTGAAAACTGAACAGTATACATGTGTGATATTACTATACAAAAAACATATTTAAATAACATGGGCTAAATCCCCTGAAAGTTTACATATATTGTATACTGTAGCACCATATAATATAGGTGATATCTGCAGGTAATAATTTTTTAAAAAAAAACCGTTTTATAATAATATTATAGAAATTTATATGAAACGGTAACCGGGTCACCATATAAAAAAATTATATTTACCCGAAGGCCAACCCTATATCACATGTACACTGTATTATATTACTATAACCAACACTCACTGGTGCGATGTGAAATAGATAAATATGACAGTTATTACATTTTGGGCGAATATTCTATAGAAGATTCTTTGAATTTTATAAATTGATATTTTTTTCTTTTACGCGTATAATCCATCGATATATCCGATTTTGTTTAAATTAGTAAGTATTGTTATGGATAATAAAATAAAATCCCAAATTTTTATCATTATTACGTTTCATAATAAATAATTGTATTTCATAAAATATTAAAACATTTATAAAAATTTATTGTAATGTACGACAATCTTAATGAAAAAACGTTGCGCCGTTTTACTGGTAGTCGTCATAAACTTACTAAGAAGAAATTTATAAATAGTTAATGAGATTATTCTGCTCGGTAACAATATTTACGAAAATACCTGTATGACCGTTTAATCGTAAGAAAACATCTAGAAAACGATCAATTCGCGTCACTTTAATACTCGCGCGTTATTTACTTGTGGTTTTTTATTATTAGTTTTTACGATCCGAATAGCGGGCGTGTGACATTGATTTTTTATTTGTGTAAGAAAGCCTCTCGGTCTCCTCTACACCAGTTTCCAATTCTCTAATAACATAAAAATGATATATCATATAACATTTATACCTAATATAACGTACGTCGTCGCGGCTAATATGTAGGTTACCGCATTATACATCTGCTGCTCGTACATTGTATGCTATTAACGTTCGAGGG
This sequence comes from Pentalonia nigronervosa, assembly GCA_014851325.1. NCBI lineage: Eukaryota > Metazoa > Arthropoda > Insecta > Hemiptera > Aphididae > Pentalonia > Pentalonia nigronervosa. The sequence goes on from JACXSJ010000716.1 coordinate 130,617, forward strand.
CCATCCCACACACCCACACACCCACACACACACACCCACACACACATATATATATATACCTACGATATGTGCGACGAATATTCCCTCGGGGCCGTTATCCGAGTTCACATACGGCGATGGTATGGTTACAATATTATAATAATATAATATTACGAAATATCGGCGGCGGGTCGAAATGTCTGCACGGGGTGGGTGACCGTCGATCGCGCGAGCTACGGCGGCGGCGGTGGGCGGGCGGCGGGCTGCAGCGCGGTGGCAATAATAGAAACCTCGGTTGGGTGCAGTGATTGGCCGCGCACCGGCTCCACCCATTCGGGCAAGAGCTCACACACGCACACGCACACGCACAAGCACGCACGCACACACGTCCGAGCGCACACAACCGCGGCGAGACATGTAAGCCGCGTGTAAAGTGCGCGAGTGTGTGTGTGCGCCAGCCGTTTGTGTTCGGCGTGCGACTCGAAAAGAACGAAGCGCGGGCGCGGTGTAGTAGTTGCGGTGGCGGTGCAGATGGCGGGATGCTGCGGCGGCGGTAAGGCGTCTGTAATCGTAACCATGGTAACGGTTTCGAAGCGGCCGCCACCGCCGAGGAGAACTTCATTAGGGGCTGCTATACACCGTTCAATCACGCCGCCGCCGCCGCCGCTGTCTATATATATATATATATATACACATCATTTATAATATTATATATGTGCGGCGAACGCGAAAATCCCCGGGCCGTCGAATACCTCTGCTGCAGGGCCGCGCGCGTCGTCACCACATCCCGCCGCCGTCTACATAAATATACATGAGATCAGTGGCGTAATTAAGGCGGGGGGGGACGATTTGGGTGTCGTATCCCCCCCCCCCCCCATGACATTTTTTTTTAAACTGGCGAACCACAATTATGTAAGTACTTATAAGTACTTATTTAACAATAAATATTATTATTTAATATCAGCGGGTCTTGTATTTGAAATCAAAATTTCGTTTCACGTTATTTACAATCTAAACAATGTACAGTATTTGAGTTTATCGTTATTCAGAAGTAAAACGATATAAAATTTTTGCGTTTATCGTTTATCGTTAAAAATAATATCTAATGAGGGGAATGGCCAGGACACGGTATAAAATAAATTATTGAATTGATCACTAAGATTTATTGCTGAATCACGTGAAATAAATATTTCTACGAAACCAATATTATAACTTTTAAGTGAATAGGTTTTAAATTATTTCGTTTTGCGTTATTTTTCTGTTTATAACCGTCTTCCATAAATTAAGTTTTGAGTTATGTTTTATTTTATAGTATTTAATAGTGGTGTTACTAATATCCGGATTCCAATACTATTCGGATAATCCGGATATCCGAATCCAAATAATAAACGGATAAAATCCGAATTATCCGAATAATCCGGATATTTTAAACTTGTTGCTTAATTATAAAAAACTTAAATATTTGTTAAATATAATATTATTAACTACTACCAACTGCATCAACCGTCAACATATTTTTAAAACATTCCTTTATAATAATTAGACATGTGAAAATTTGAATTATTCGGATTATTCGGTTATTAAATTTTGGATTCGGATATCCGGATAATCCGGATATCCAAAAATCCGGATTTTTCACATCACTAGTATTTAATTATTTTTGTTTACTATTTTCCGTTTTAATTACGTTCATAAACTTCAACCGTTTGTTGTCATATATAACGTTATAATCATAATGTTACTATAACGTTTACAAACCCTGTTTAATATTTATGCGTATTATAGTAACTACCTACAAAACCTATTTTTAAATGTGAATATTTAAATATTATACGATTATTTATTTTAATGTATACTGGTCCTAGTGTGGTGTATTACTTTTTTTTTGTGGAAAGGGGTAGAGGGTAAAATATACAAATATTTCATCCCCTTTCCCTACATACATTACCAAATTATGTCACTGCATGAGATGCTATACGTAGCCACGAGCGTATACAATAGGAAATGTGGGGGTCAGATTCCCCATTAGGAGGCACCTAAAGTGTGTAAGTTCGAATTTAAACCTATAAAAATCATATACTATTATGTATATATCATAGTTGTATATATATTATTAAATAATTATTAAGTGTGTCTTGGTGATGCAGTGTTTAGTGCGACCTTCAGCAGGTTGCTATAATTTAACAAATAAAGTTTAATGGCGATATGTTTTACTGAAATTGTTTCTAAAACCGCATCTTCAATTCCTGATAATCACTAAAAATTATTTTTATTGACATTATCGTTCAAAAATAGTATTGTGCATTTCACGAAGAATTTTCATTTCGAATTATATGACTGAATGCATTTTATTTTTTTTGGGTATTGTAGGCTACAGATATTTGAGAATCTATAGGCTTTTTTAAGCGGTTTATATAGTTACGCATACATTGTTATTAATATTATCGTATCATTTCGACCTTATAAAAATAACAAGACTCGTGTACACTGTACATATTATGTAGTGTAATATTTAAGGCACATTACCTTAAAAAAAAAATAGATCACCTGCTACTACATTCGGTACAAGGTGGTGGATCACCTGTTACTTATATATATAGTCACTATAGAGCACCCTGGAGATTTCTTTTAACTGCAATAAAAGTTTTAATTTTGATTTTATTATACTCCTATATTTGTATGCACCGCCGCGGCGGTGCGTATGCGAATGCGATGTAGGAATTTACAGAACTCGAGGGTTGGATAGTTCTATTTAACGAGACCCCGTGAGTGATGCACTTTCTTGCAATCATCAATCAACATAAATACGCCACGGCAATATCCATGCTAAATATATATATATATATATATATATATAGGATTTTCCATCAAACGTCACATACGTATTACGTTTACTTTGGAAAGTAAGCAATATATATATAGCTGTATAACGAATCACGCGTGGACATATAATATTATTATGGATTTGGTTTTTACTTACAACCGCCATGATTCACATATTACATACGCCTGTATGGTACGCAATATACCAATACTGTATAATAGTAGAGATATAAAAAAATATTATTTTTATTTACAAAAATGTAATTTCTTACGGTTTTATCCAACGATTCGATGGGTGTATTCGTCGTAAATATTATGATGTTGATAATACAACGAGTAATTTTTAAACACAGCATCTCTCACCGTTATGTGCTATATTATATATAGGTAGCTATATTATGGTATCTGCGGTCAAAGTGAATATAAAAATATGTAGAACGCATATTAACATATAAAATTAAAAAATAAATAAATATAATTTACAGAGAGTTATATAAATATAATATATACCTATAGGACAATAAAAAAAAAAGCAAAAAACAAATAGACAACTCAATACAAAATAAGACGATATTATAATACTACTAACATAATACGCGTCTACATTAAACTCATTTAAATCAAGAAGATGATTGATTAAATGTCCAAAAGAGATGAGTTGATATAGGTACACAAAAAAGAGAATGTGGAAAAAATGGAACGGACATGAAAAATAATGTTAAAGAGGAGATCAGATACGGTTAAGGCGCCGTCGAGAAGATAAGTAATAAGTTCACATCTTGTCGACAAGACGGCGATAACATCGGTATTCATAACATACTCCGTATGAAAGACTAATCGCCTGTCTGATCTATTTATCTGAATGATGGGGGAAATCTAAGAAAGGAACTTATTCTGGACACGCTTGAGCCTTAAGCCATTCTCATTCAAATGAGGATGCTATACTACCAGTCAATAATCTATAATATAAACCAAACTAAAATAAAATATATAGTGTCCGGAGACAACTATGTACCTATAAATATTATATAGATGTGTATCGATTGATACTATACTCTTTATAAATCTTAATAGTTAATGGTAATGGTTATATGGTGTTCATGGTTCAATGACGAAGTAAATTGAATGCAAAGATCGTTATAAAGAAATCACGGTCAAGAGCGGTGCCTTTATATTATAAGAGTTTTAATAGTGAATATAGTATAAATTCATGACATGGCATTTGTCTACATTATGGTTACGATCACTACGTTCCACTCAGGTTGTAAAGATTTCGAGTTTAAATTCAATTTTTATGGAAAATATTATGTCATCCATAAGGTGGAGAAGTTATTATAATATTTGTGATCCACCTGGTGACTGAGTTAACGAATATAATAAATATGAGCGGACCGATGGCCTCCTTGAGGGACCCCAAGCATAATCACGATAATATAGCTTCTCACTTTTTATAGTTTCTGAAAACGATGTGACTTTTTGAATATGAATAATTAAACTACACAAATAATCTCCCACCCATACACATCTATGCCTCGTGCTGTAGGTCAACTTCTTCCATTATCTATATGATGCAGTGTATATCGTTTTCGGTTCCGCTGAATAATATTTACTGAAGTGCACTTATTACTACACAAAAATATAGCTTTATAATGCATTGTGTACCTTATATAATATTCTTTTGCTTATATTTTAAAGATTTATATGTTATAAGTTATAAAATTGTACGTTAAATTATTTTTTAAAAATATTATCACCACCGCGCAGTTTTCTATTACTTTACATAAGTTGTAAACCTAGATCGCAATTTTTTATGCACTTAAATGGTTATATTAGCCTTGTTTTATGCTTTAAGATTGTGATAAAGGATAATTTTCTAAAAAAAATAATACGTTTAAATATTTAATGTCGAACAAAAATAATATTTTAAAGTTTAGCAAAGAGAAGTGAAATGTTTTGCAGTTCACATAAAGAAGTAAATAGAAGAACATTTATTTTTTGTTAATAATTTTATTTATCACCACTTCGCTTCTTTTATAGTGAAACCATATTGTTATAGTACCTAAACTATTTCACAAAGTCTATTTTATTATATGCTTATAATATTTAATATTAAAATTGTAAATATACAACAATAGAATAGGTATTATTGTATAGATAATTTATAAAAAAAAATAATAATTACGTCGTTGATTTATAATTTCGTGGTAGAGTCTTTAAGTTTATAATTATTATAAATATAATAATATTATGATTTATATAAAAGTTTATAAAATTATAAGTCTTGTGTATATTTTATACATTTGCTTCCTCATAATACGTGTTTGTACGCAAATTGTAGGATCCGCATTTCTGGATAAAGTCTATGTTTTCGGCAGCAGGGACTTTGATTGTGAAATGTTTTGACCGATATTATAATCTATTTATCATATTTTATGTTATTTCTCATTGCGTGAACAATTAAAAAGTCGCCAAGAGTAGTCGATAGTTTGTCAAATACAAACGTCGGCTGTTGTTGCTCTGGCTACTTCGGTCTATATATTTTATAGACTGTACATTGAATATACTACGACATTATACTATTTAATATCGAATTTCGTGTATAATACGTGCATGCTGAACTTTTCGTTTCATTATATTTTATTTATGATGTCATATATGTAATTGATTAACGCGTTATTCGGTTCGCAGGCGAAAAACCGCACAAATGTCAAGTGTGCGGCAAAGCGTTCAGCCAGTCGTCGAATCTAATTACGCACAGCCGGAAGCACACTGGGTACAAACCGTTTGCGTGCGACTTGTGCGGCCGTGCTTTTCAGCGCAAAGTCGACCTTCGCAGGCACAAGGAGACGCAACACACTGATTTCCGGTCCGGAAGTCTCACGTAAGCCCCCTCGACCACCCACTCCACCACACAGAAAACAAAAAAAAAAAAAACGAAAAAAAAAATGTCTATAATAATTTCCGCGCATATAACACTATATTATAACCCGCACCTTTACATTACATTGTTATAAATATATATATAATATATATATATAAATACTTATATGTACATTATATATATATATATATATGAATATAAACGTATAAATTTATAAATATAATAATATATACTTATATCATATATGCATATATATATTATATAAGTATCTTATTGTTTCATCTGTTTCTTTTTTTTTAACTTTGTCGTCTACGAAGGTTTTCCACCTTCAATGATCTATGGGAAATCATCATAACTATTATTATTATTATTATTATTATTATTATTATTATTATTGTCGTTATATTGGATTGAATATAAATCGCAGTCTCTGTGGGTTCATAATGTATCATAATATTTTATTATATTGTACACGCGACGACGCGCGACGTCATGCATGACATGTATTTCTTAAATTAAACTACATAATTCATATTATAATACTTAATATTCTGTATTTGTATTATATATACATAAATCTTATACTAATAGTATAAGGTCAATGAGTATAAATATACTTATATCATATATCATTATGAACGTGCTTTTAATATTTATTATTATCGTAATATAATAGCTGTGTTCTTGTTTTCACACAAATGTTTCCATATTATTTATTTACGTATTTATTGTCATTATTATTATTATTATTATTTTTTTTTTACCCTAAATAGTTACCTGTATCGTCTAGCTTTTCTTAAATAATAATAATTTTTAATGTATTTATAATATGTATTTCGTTTGATGTTTACGTAATTTACGGCAATTTTGTTTTGTTGAATAAACGAACTTATCATTTTAACATAATTAGTTTCAACCGTTATTCGGCAAATTGAATAAAACAAAATTTGTGTCGTAATCTGCATTGCAACTAATAACCATAGTCAAATTTTCTTCGTTTTACCTAAGACTAAAATACATTTTAACAATGTTTATTCAAAAATGTAATATATTATATTACCTACATATGTAGATATTGGTTTACTGCAACAACAATACACATTATAAAATCTAAAGCTCACAAATCTTAAATAAATATTCATAGACATATGTTTTACTGTTATTATCCAAGTCGGAATAAACTAACTATATCGTGGAATAGGTATTGCTGCAAAATGAATTTAAAAATAAATGAAAATGAAAATATTGCACCGCGCTATGGCGTAGATAACAACTTACTTCGTCTTCGCATCCTTATTAGTTATTATAATATGCCTTCGCGTATTTCTAGCTTCATATACAATTTAATTAATTTTAAAACCAAAATGTTTTATAATAGTATTGACTTTTTGTAATTTTATTTAAATATCATTTATTTTTCAGGAAATTCACTCCCTGACTTGTTTAACTATATTAATTTTTATTGAGAATAAAATTACTAAACTTTCCATGATAATATACAACAATTTTATTGATATAGTAATGTTTCATTTTATATCACGTAATATTAATAATCATTTTTTAATATACCTAATATATATAAATATTTAAAAATTATACATTTGGTTTATTATATTTTTATCAAGAATCGGGATTGCAGCTTATACAGATCCAGATCAGTTAAATTCATGGTATGGATAAAAATGAAATTATTTTCATTAATTACTTATTGTAACTCGTCTCAATCACAGGAAAGTTAAAAGTTGGATAATAGTATAGTATAAATGCGTAAGTAAGACAAGTATTGCTAGAACAATAGTTTTGTTCAAGAAAAAAAAATTAAATATTGCATTAAACGGAATCTAAATATTGTAATGGCTCTGATAAAATATTTTTCTTATGTCTTATACTATTGTTATTATAATTTTAAAAAAATTAATATTCAAATAAAAACGAGTTTAATTGATCCAATAATAATAATAATTATATATATATAAGGTATGAAATGTTTCTACGTCGTAAAAAATAACACTTTTATAAGTAAGTTTATCGCAGATTATATTTGAACTCTAAATATGTTTCTTAGAATTAAAATGTGTCAAATGACTATAATGACTATATAAACTAAACTTATATGATATATAAAACCGAAAACTGAAATAGTTAAATCAAATAGTGATATCAACCAGTAAAATTATTCAATTATTATTTTTAAACTATGTTGCTAAATATTTTAATCATATGATTTATAGTTGTTAAATTTTAACTCTTCGTAAAACAAATCAAATATTACACTATGTAACTGCGGTAATACAATGTACGTAATAATATAACACATAGCTGGTACAATTTGCACCAATGTACCCAATCGATATTTTTTCAACAATTACTTTGAGCTACTACATGTTAACTGTTTTACACGGAATAGGCTTGAAAATCATAAAAAAAAATGATTAAAAAAAAAACGAACAACTGCACATCAAAAAATAATGTTACTACTCTCCAGTAATAATATGTATACATGTCTACATGTCCTATCATTCAAACTGCTACAAAATATATTTATATTTTATTAAATTTGTAACGTGCCCGTACTGTATGCTAAATAAATAAATATTTTAATTCACTACCTCAATTTGTTAGAATGTGAAACAATATATTTTTATAGATTTTAAATAGGTACCACACTTTATCGACTTGATTGATTTTGTAGCTTTAAGACATTTAAAAAAACAATTTTTATAACACTGTGCAAGATATTTTAAGAAAGTAGAAATATTATGCACACATATAATAAGACATTAACGAGTTAAAAAATCAAGTTACTTTTAACTTGGTTATATAACGAGTTACTTTTTATAAACTTACTTCTAACTTAACGATTTAATTATTTTTGGTTGATATGCAATTATATATGTAGGTACCTATACTTAACACAGTTATTTTATAGTCAAATTAGGTTTAATTTTTTCCTAGTATAAACCCTATAGATTCATTGGTGTTTTATGTATCGTAGAAAGTTTTTAAATTTAAAATTCTAATTTTGAATGTCAGTTTGCTCTAGATTAAGTTTGATTTTCTCTCTTTATCGCAGGACGTTCAAATCAATTATACATATAATGTACGTATATAACATTATACAATAGTAACTAAAATCGAATAAAAAGAATTTTAAACTTTTAGGATATAATATGACCAACTTCAATAGTATAATATAATATAAACATGATAATAAAAATCTTCGTCCTACGATAATAATTGTTATTATACATTGTATAGTGTAATATTTGTATCAAAATAACTAAAACGCGAGAGAAATGTTCTGTTTTATAATATTTCACTGGCAGTACTAGCGACAATGGTCCGGTGTCTAATATCGATGGGGGTATTAAATTGAAATTTATATAGTTTCGTATACCATAGCACATAAACGACCCGTTGAAAAAAATATATCTGTTCTGGTTCAAAATCTATATACTGACGTTCACCGTTTGATCTTTGGAATAATTTAAGACTGCGACAAGAAACTTCAGATCGATATTATAAAATATTGTACGTCCAAGTATAATATTATATTTGCACAAGATAAAATGATTAAATTGCGACAGGCATACCTCTATAGCGGATTTGCACGGAAATATATTATTTTAAAAATGTTGACTACCTATATCTCAAAAACGCGTATAATATGCGAACTGCACATAACCCACGCCCGAGGTGTACCTGACATAATATATATGATATACCTACCTACTATTGTATCGATTCAAAAACTATATACCTAATATGTACAATGTATGTCATATTTATTATATTATTCTGAATAAACAGGTTTTTTTTTTTAATAAACTTAAACGCGTCGAATACACTTTTATCTCCTTTTTATTAGGCATACGCTCAAGGATTTTATCCCGCGTGACCTCCGCCGCCTCCGGCTTTTCAATCATTTTATATTTGTCGGTATATTATATATTGTGTGTGTATATATATAGGCAGGTACCGTATATTATAAGGGGCGCACCCCGGCACGAGCGCCGACGTATACGTGCAGGTTTCCCGTCGAGAGGTTTTCACGAACATACGTATATAAATGCACTTTTTTCCCTCCTCGTGCTTTCGAACATCGAACGGTCTTTGCTGACATTTTTTTCCCTTTTTCTTTTTACGCTCGATTTTGCTTCCGCTGTACGGGCGGACGATCCCGCAGAGAGAAATGTTTCTCTTCACTCGGTCTCTCTCCGTCTCAACACACACACGCACATAAATACATACATCATAGTACATATTGTATACATAGAGACAATATATGATATAATATATACGGCAGCGTACAGTATCTACATATACTGCGTGATATGAATTCAAAATCAATAACGCGTGCGATATATACCAATGCAGCCACATATAATATATCGCATTATATATATTATTCGTTCTTGTTCGCCGGTACTCGCAAAGCGTTAAATGCGCGTCCAAAACAAAGCATAATATTATAATAATAACAAACCGCATTGCACCTACAATATTATATAGCATAACATTATTGTGTAGTGCGGTAGCGTGTGTGATTGAAAAATGAAAACTCTCGATAAATCTAATCAAATATTTTTCACTTTATGTCCGCTGTGATTTAATGATGATTTTAATATTATTTATTTACCGGTATAGTAATATTATAATGCACTGCACTCTCAACGATCGTATTTACCTAACATAATTCACCTATTTTAATCAGATTCTAACTATATCTAAAAAAAATATTCACAGTGGCGTAGTTAATGGAAAAAAAGAAATTTATAAGTGACTATTTTTAGATATGATTACTACTTAAATTAAAATCCGTATTTTGGTGAGTTTATTTTTTATTTTTAATTTTAATTTTAACTTAGTTTTGTTACTTAATATTATTACAAATATACAAACTTCTGGAAGAGATTTATAACTTGATATTGGTTCTATTTCCCTTATTCTTATTTATGTTTATTTATTTTGTTTAATTTTATTGTATTTTCATTTTTTGTAATTTCAATACCATGTATTTACATTTTAGATTTTAGATATTATATTTTATAATTATGTATAGAAAGCTGTGTCTTTCTATAATTTTAAGTAAGAGGTGTAATATCCTTTAATTTAACTACGTTTAAGCATTATTATATTATACATTTGTCAACTCTTTACTTCGTCAAATCCTTGGATTAAAGAAGTAGATAATTTCTTTATCTATATGTTGTAAACTATAAATTTAAGAAAATAAATAAACAAATAAAATAAAATAATAATAAAACATTTAACTTTAATTTTAGATTTAACCAATCTCTACCACAGTCGATATTACGACCAGTGATGTATTTAACTCTTTTTTTTGGGAGGGGGAGAGGGTGCAATTATAAGATATAAATACACAACTAACCACAAAACACTCTAGTAAAATTACCTGTGTATACAGAGTAAACTGGAAATACCAGATTTTGAAACTATTTGTTGTACAAAATATTTATTTGTATTACATACTCTATCGACAACGCGATTTCGAGTATTCTTAAAAAATAAATAGAAGATACTGTTATCATCAACATTTAAGTATTTTTTTCCCTTTTTATTAAATTTCAATAAAACATAAATATAAAGGAATATTATGAATTCCCTGATTATTATAATTACCAGCTATTATGAAAGGACCACATTATTATTCGCGAATCTCCATTCCATCATTTTCCCAGAAATTTATAATATCGTGGAACAATTCTGATAGGATTTTCGTTGTTAGCTGTAGAATTCGAGATTTCAAAGTTATTACCAGGAAATAAGTTAACATTTTTAAACAAACATCAAAATATTACATTTTAACCGCGGTTACAAAAACAACGAGCTTTTATACGATATAAGTACATATATGACTATTATTATTAAACGCCTGTAACAGGTGAATAAATAATATATTATTTTAATGTATGTCCTTAATAACGTTTACATTAAACAAAGAGCAGTTGAACAAATTTTCAAGGCACTCGCCTTACCCCAGGGACGGCCCCGCTGAGTCGAGTTGAGTTAATAATAACTTTTTAAACTGTTTTATTCTTATCGTGTAATACACGCATATTATTAAGTTCGGGCTTACATTCAGATTTTTAACGAGTGCTAAGGTGTAGATATGGTCGTTTATTTATTCGTTTGCTTCAGGCCAGACACATCTCTTATATTGTCCATATATATATATTTATATGTATTGTCATCCCTCCCGTGCATATACAGTTTACTTTTAAGTCGTTGAACATCTAAAAGTTTAGATACTTTTTTATACATTTATATGCGTGTATATATATACACACAATTTCATTATGGTAATTTAACGTTTCTGCATTACTCGCGTACTACTGCTATTTCTAACGCTTTAAGAAAGCTCGTCGGAAACTCCGTTTATGCAACGAATTTACATTTTATTCCGCCAAAGTTCGGTCGACTCTGCTGGTGTGTGTTTTATTTTATCAAACTCTTTCGGAATACATACGAGGTTGAATGTGCACCACGAGAGTAAATATTGTACGTTTAATATTATTAAAATCTTTCGCACTGTAAGCGAATAATAATTTAAGTAATTTGAATAACGTCGCATAATGCTAAATCTAAAAGAATAATATATAGATCATATACGGTAGACGATGCTTATAAGTCTCGCGGATATAAGGTTCAGTCGCTTATTACACTCAAAATCGCTTGAAACTGTCCTGATGTATACAAATTCATTAAAAAAATCTGTTATAAGACTCAAATTACGTAAGAAAAATTGTAAAAAATAAATTTTTGAGTTGGTTATTACCTATCATTAGTTTCTAATCTTGCCAAATACAATGTATGTACAATAAATTTTATGGAATTTTAAATTTATAAAAATTTAAAATCTATGGAAGTTTATATGCATATGTGTTTAATTAATAATAAGTATGTATATGTACTATATATTTATAACTATTGATTAATATCTAATATGCAATAGAAAAAATTGATTGCAAAGTAAAGTGAATAATCAATAACATTTTTGTTCATTTTTTTTCCACTCCACCTATAAGATTCAATCGGTTATAAGACTCACTTTATGCTTGGCCAATGTGAGTTTTTTAAGCGACATCTAGTGTCTACTATATATTATAATATATAGCAATACATAATATAAAGAATTGCTTCGCACTTCCGATCGGCCGATATTGCGATGCAAAAAAAAACGGGTTTGTGCGTGTTAATATTATCATTATTAAGTATAGGTGCGGCGTATTACGTTTGAAATTGTTTACACTGCAGCACAATTTCGATTTTACATCACCCGCCGCCGATTCATCGTCGGCACCGGATAAAAGTGAACAGGACGGGATGAAACGAGACCGGACGAATGGTCAATCAAACTGTAACTCGGGACGGGACCCTATAGGTGTGTGTGTGTGTATATATATAAATCGACAGGTTTTTCCAATCATAAAGGAGATTTACGGCGGCTCAACTGGACGGCCGAAACATTTTGGAAAAAGCTCACGCGAATATATATATATATATATATATATATATTCGCAGACATTCCCGCATGCTGGCGAGAGAATATAAAGGGCTGATGCGATGTTGTGCGAAACAATTGGCACGGCGAGTCCGGTCCCTAGAGAAATGCTGGGCCGAAACAAAATCCTTGCAATAATGAGGTCTCACACAAACTGGCCATATACACTGCGTATATATATATATATATATACATATAGATATAAATACACGCACACGTAGTCGAATCTTTCGCCAGACCCGAAAATGTGGTGAATTCAATTTTATTCTCGTCGTCGCTTAGAAATGTGTGTGTGTGCTCGCGTAATTTTGTGTATGAAAAACCCGTCGCGGAAAGCGCGTGTCCTGGATTTAAAGGATCTCGGCGGTCATTCTTTTGAAGCAATTTAAATGAACCAAGCGTTGATTTTCCTTCCCGCAAAAACGCGATTTTCACTGCTGGACGCGCAGCCGCCGCCGCCAATAGTCGAGGGCGATCGAGGTCACCGTCGACGATAATGTAATAATAATTTAATCGATTCGAACTGCGTCAGTCATCATATTCGTCGTCCTAGCGGTGGCAAATCACGATTAAGCGTTTCGCTTAATATTATTTTATTATTAAAGTAGATATATATATTTTTTTTAAATGTATTTATTATTTGTAACAATTTATATTTTTTTGTAAATTATATGTACTTTTTCCTTGTTAAATATAAGCTGTTTCAGTTTGTAGGAAAACCAATGTCGAAATTTACGCACCTTCGATTATCTTAAGGAGACAAATCTTTCAATACGTGTGAAGATAGTGTCATTGAAGATGGATGCGACCGAGCTAGCGTCGTATTGAGCAAAATTAGCTGGCCAATTAAATTATGTAAAAAACTGGAAAGCAGTTAAATAATCAAAATTTTAAAGATTCGATATACTGAATGTTCTACCGCTTTAAATGTTGTGGGGAGAGCCAAAGCGAGTATTAATGATAGATGATGAACAGGTTTAATTAGAGCGGATGTTGCATGGGAAACAGTTAGTTTATTATAGATGGAAAATACTAGATCTAATACCCCATATAATGATACGTGTTAGAAATTGTGTAACATTGAAACAAATTTAAGAATGTGAATGAATCGGAGATTATAGATGCAGGAGCATATGTAGAGCTGGAGGATATTAGGCCAAGGTTGTCAGAGGTCCACTTGGTCTTAGAAATGTTATAATCACGACATATGATGAGGCGATTAGGATTAATATTAAAAAATAATTTTTTTATCCAGGTAGAATGTAGTTCATAGTTTAGGGGAGAGCTTTGTGGGGTAAATAACAGTTCCAATAACAATACGAACCGAATCAAGTGTTAAAAAAATAAAGATTTGTTCAAGAGTTCGAGAGTTGATATCCAATTGAATAAGTGCAGCTTTAAAATAAGACTTAACGGCTATAAGGACACCACCCCCTCAGGAACCAGAATTCGTATAATGGTTTCTGTCTAATTTAAATAACTGGAAGTCATTTAGATCAAGCTCAGAGTCAAGGATATCAGAGAAGAGCCATGTCTCGGTTATTAATGGTATCAAAGTCAATGATATCATATGAATTAAAAGTAGACAAGATTTGTTTAAGATCCTTAAGTTTAGTCCTTAGGCCATGTACATTTTGATAAAATATAATAGGCTAGTTGAATAAGGGGGCTCATGTAATGTAATAGTTTTCGTGTATTATTAAAGTTATTTACAAAATAGAAAAATTTGGAAATTGTATGTACACTTGTAGAACAGATAAAATAATTTGGATTATAGTGGAATGAATGAGTGTGTTGGATGTTGGAGTTAATGAAAAAGTTGGCGTAAGGAAAAAGACGAAGAGAACTTAGTTTTTTGAAGGTAATGGTCTGTTGAAATCTTGACGACGGTTGATGATACGAGGCATGCTGTTAAAGTATTTAATTATGATGTCTAATTCTCCTTTTTCAATCCTTTCCTTTAGTTCAACGTAAGTTTGATGAACAAGTTTGTTTTCTATAGGCGTATGGTCGCATAAAATAGAGATTTCTATTGCAGAACAAGATTTTCTTGAAGTGTTGAAGATAGAGATAATATGAATGACTTCGTCTTTAGATTTAAGAATTACTTTCACCAGCTTAATACTATTTAGATGCACTCGACCAAGTCTAATAAGTTTAAAATCTGACGGCAAAGAAATAGAGAAAGGGCTCAGTATGTCAGTTATATTCTTAGAATCAGAGGAAATTCTATCTGAATGGATCATTGAAGACGATTCGAGAAAATTGTAATCGGGAAGTTAAAAGTAGATTTTTCATGTTCAATGAGTTCGAATAACATATCATGTAGTAGGGACGTAGGAGTAGAGTTATTCACATTAGGTCTTGACTCTAAAGACTCCACTCTGTTTTTGAAAGTAGATAATTCATTCCGGAGGGACACATTTTCAGCTTGTAGCATTTGTAGATTCGTGGAGAGATTAGTAAAATTCTTCTTGAGCTCAGCAAATTGAGAAGTCTGTAATGTTTTAACAATACACGATTTTTATTTTATATAGTTGTAATATGCCTATTTGATGTCTATACGTTCACAATAACGACCCGAAATCAAATAATAATAATATTTTGTATAAGTAGGTACAAAACCCTCTCATTGCGCTTATCTGATAGCATGGAAGACACACTTAGAAATACGTACGTTACACAAGCTGCTCTATTTTCAAAACATTGAAATATAAACCTTCTATCATTTAGTACGTTATCTGTACGAATTTGTACACAATGGTTCAGAATTTGTACAAACAAAGGGCTTTAAATATACTAAAAACCCTTTGCAGGGATGTTGTCATACCGTCCGAAGAGTTTTTTGCTATTCCCACGAAAAGGAGTGTATACAAATATTAATATTGTGCGTACAAATACGCGGAAATATAACTCAAGAATTTGTAAAAAAAAAATTTTCATTTTACTTAACTCGGACCAGCTTTTCGAAGGGTTTTTGATATATCTGAGACTTTTGTTCATAATTAACTACATCTATTTTTTTACCGTCAATCGGATTCAAAGAATATACACAATATAGTTTAACCATTATATATTAAACGTTATTGTTTTTATTTAATTTTTCATACTAATACCCTTACTACAAATCGTGACATCAATATTATTTTACACGTTTTAAATGCAAATTTATCAATATCCGTGCATAATAATGGTACACAGCAGCAGGTCCACCACAACGATAACAAGTGCATTATTATTATATTTTATTTATATTATATTATTATTCTACAAAACCATTCGCATCATCAATCAGCCCTTGTGCGCACATTATATACATGTACAGTCCTTCCCATCTGGGCATATGCGTACGCAGAGTAAAAACGAAATCTCCATTGAAATCCAAATTTAACACCGAGTGCATACAGATTTTTGTATTTTCTCGTAATCAATCAATCAACGCCGTAGTACATATTACGTGCACGTCTACTACGTGTGTATCAGTGCCCCAAATGTTCAGGTAGGTATATAATATTATAAATAAAATATTATCACATTCACAAACATGCATGTTTAACATACTTCAAAAAATTAATGTGTTCATTCTCTAACCTATAATTATAAATTAAAAATAATACTATAACATGTATGAAATAAATAATTATTTAGGTACACCGAGAGTTTAATTCGTTTTTCTAATATCATGCTGTAAACATTAATTCAATATCACATTACATATTTTAAAATAAAAAATGACCATTATTTATAGTTTTGAAATCAAAATATTTTCAACTTCCTTCACTTAAACTATTTTGTCACAAAAAATATCAAGAGATTTCTTTAGATGTAAATATGTAACACATAAGCGATGAATTACGAGTTTTTTTTTTGTTTATTTTCAAAGTCACAATCAAATTAAATTGT
Source organism: Pentalonia nigronervosa (assembly GCA_014851325.1). Lineage (NCBI taxonomy): Eukaryota > Metazoa > Arthropoda > Insecta > Hemiptera > Aphididae > Pentalonia > Pentalonia nigronervosa. Next base: position 147,728 of record JACXSJ010000716.1, read on the forward strand.
ATTTGAAATAAACACATTTTTTTGCCACTGAAAAACAGCGCTATTAGTTTATATACTCTTTTTAAAAGATAATATAGAACCAGAACCGAAATCACCAAATGTGGGTGCTACTCGTTTCCGTCAAAATAATATTGGTTGTTTCTATCACAGCCCTTTTCACCAACAACGAAAAAGGTGTGATTCCCGTTACCACCAAAAAACAATTTGGAAACTAATTACTAGAATTTTTAAGCAATGTATGTAATTGTATAGATTACTATAGTAATAACATTTATAAATAATTACGAAGATCTTACAACATTACAACAACACATACATACACAGCGATAATCGACATTTTAAAATATTAAAACTGAATGGATATGTATGGATAATTCATTATTGTATTATTTGACTTTGATATTATATTAATACTTGTATTATATTTGTTGTGACATTTTTAAATATTTAAATATACCTAACAGATAAGTGATATGCTATTATATAATGATTAGAACATTTCCTTATTTTAGTGTAAACCCATATGGTTGTTATATTTATACATGGTATTTAGTAAAAACATTTTTCCACAAAAATACATTTTGACGGAAATAGGTATCGTTTATTTTTCGTTTTTGGCGGAAAAGGGGTAAGCGTAAATTAGGGAAAAAGGCCATCCCCCAAGAGGTACCTGCTGTACTGCGGTGTAAACCAATAAAACGTTTTGCGGATATATTGTGTATGTATATTTTTAGATTTTGTGAACAACGTTTCGTCGTTACTCACAATAATATTATAATGTAGCTAATATTATTTGCGTGGAACATAAATTCATATTCGTCCGCGTGCGCGAGTGCTTTTATTGGCAAACGTCTAAATGTTGTTTGGCGGCGGGTGGAACGATAAATTGTTGCCTTGGGAATCGTTCACCGTTCAGCGAGATTACATTTTGATCTGATCAGCCGACACCATCACAATATTATTCCAGGACCGAACGCAGTCCCGCTATTCTCACACAGCCAACGAAAAGGGGCCAATTTGAATAAAAAATATTATTATTTATATCATTACTATTATTATTATTATTATTATCATTTACCTTCTAAACGGTTTGATTATTTTTCTTCCCCAACAGCTACAGATAAGCTGACAGCCATTTATCGTTATATCATTATAATTTATATGACACCTGTTTGTGTGTGTGTGTGTTTATCTTATATAGTAAAATATCAATCATGCGGACGACATAAATGATTTATGAGCCAAAAACGTTGAACAAATGTACTTAAAATAACCACCCGAGTCGACAAGTTAAAATAAAGTGATAGGTATTTTCGCTAAAAAAAATGTTTCGTGTGAGTTATGATAAAGTTTGATCTGCGCGTTCAAATAAAATATAGTTTATAGATATTGTATCAATATTAAACTTAAATTGCAGCAATCGTGTTGTACAAAAGCAAATCTCAATAGTGGGCCATCAAATTAAACGTTTAAAAGCTTTTCTATCGACACATCTTCTTTGTACAGTATTACTGTACGTATCCTTTGGGACGAATTCAGGCTGCTAATGTCTTCAAGTACATCGAAATAAAATACTTAAGTTATTATATTATTATAATAAAAATAATTATTGACATAAAAGAAACCGAAAATATAGACGGGTAAGGTACCGAAATGGTCTATCCAGAACGCCGTGTGAACTCTGATCATAATTCATAATTTTATTATTATCGTATTATTTTTGAATAACATAAAAGAAATAAATCTTATGTGATTTCGGAAAATACCATTGAAAATATATTTTAATGTCGTGTTTATAATTATAATAATAATGTTAATAATTATTATAGTTTCAAAATGTTGACAATATGACATAATATAACAAAATATAAATATAATATCTCCGTATTCAAGATGTACACTATTGTTTTTGGAACGGAAATTGTTGGTAATCGTTGTATTTATATTTTAAGATTAAAAGTGAATTTAAGCGATGTTTATGTTGAAATAAAGGTTTTATATATTTATTTTGAATTAGCCTTATCAAACCCGAAGAAGTGTTACTGGATGTTCTATTTTATCATGCAACAATGTCTTAATATTTATTTTACATATTCTTTTCGTGCTTATCGTGTAGAAATACAAATTGTAAATATTTTTCAATTTTCAATAAAAAAATGGTCGGCAAGTAGGAACTGCTCTGCTGTACAGTATGTGTCGAGTGAATCACTTTCATAGATGTATTAAAATTGATTAATTAATTAATTAAAATGTTTTAAATTCCATGATATAAATCATGGTATACGAAAAACAATTCTTAGCGAAGACGGTCTATCAGCCTATATAACTAAGTATATTCTTTAATATTATTGATATTAAAATAATTCGTTTTACTATTAATAATACAATAGGTTGAATTTATTTTTATAGAAAACATTGAATTTGAAAATTTCATTGAGTCTATAAAAATTTATTATATACTTTAAAAATTTCAAGCACCCACAAAAAAAATTTAAAATTTTTTTCTATAGAAAACGATAATCTAAACATTTTGTGAAAATTTCAAACATCTTCGATTATTAATTTTTAAATTACATCAAAAAGGGAAAATCGTTTCCAGAGAAAACGGGTGAATATCCAATGTCTAATTTCAAACGATGATAAAAAATTAGTTTGACATTCCAGTAAATTTTTTTTTTTAGAAAGTTAGAAAAACTTATAAAGAATATTGTGTTGAATTTTAAAATCTTAGTTTCAAATATAAATTTTTTTATAAATTTCCTAATCAAAAAAGAACTCACAAATTTCGTGATTTTTACGTATTTTCTAGAAATTTTAATTTTAGACGCTTATAATAAACTATTAAAAGCTTACGCTCAACTTTTTTTTTTTAATTTTCACTTACAAAAAGTTACAAAGAACCTTGAATTAAATTTTCAAATTTTTTGACCAAATGAAAAAAAATTTAACGACATAAATAAGAAAAACCCGAAAATTGATTATGCTTATAAATAGTTTTAAAAAAGTCAAATTATATTGAATATATTATTATGTATGTAAATTTCTTATTTATAAACATTTTGTAAATATTTCATATATCTATTGTTATTATTATTATTTTTTTTTTTTTGGCGTTACATTAATTGTTAAAAAATTGGCTTCGCGTAAAAATTCCCGTTTTTCCCTTTTCATTTTCTTATCAGAAAAATACTGATGAATAAAATCGGAGCACTTTTACTGCTCTAAAACGTTATGATAGATACAAAATAAATTTTAAAAAAAACACATACACAACATTATAAAATATATACATTCCTTGCTCCTCTCAAAATCTAAAAAGTAATTTAATATAAAAAATAGCTTTATTTCTAAAAAGTTGTTTGGTACCTAGATACTTAGTTGGAATAATAAGTGATTACTACAAATATTTTATTATTTTTATTCGAGATGACGAACACCTCCTTCTCAAACTCATCTATATTTTAACTTTATGAAACAATTATTTAAGAAATAAATTATCTAATAAAATATGTTCATGATAAACAACTACAACTAAAATTTTAAATTTTAGTGAGTATATAAAAATTATATGAATATTATTTGAATGAAATGAAAATTGTTATAAATAAATAATTATTTCAAATATTAGTCATTAGGTATTTTAAGAAATGTATTGAAATTCTGTTAACCTCTAGAAGTCTAGAAAATTAATTTTTCAAAATTTAAAATAAGAATGTATTATTACTGAGTAATGATTCAGGGTAAAACTTATAAGGGTTTTGAGTCATCATTGTCAACTATTTCCGCAAGTAAATAATTTATGTAAATTTATTCATCAATAAGAAGAGACAAATATTCAGTCCTTTTAAACTATATAGTGAATTCTGCCTTCGTAAGTATTAAACACATTATTTCCAAAAAAAAAAAAAAAAAAAAAAAATAACATCATTAAAATATTAAATACAAATTTATGCTACAATACTTGAATATATAATATTATAATAAATGATAAAAATCAACTATATTTGTATGAATTTAAATTAAAAATAAAACCAACAAATTACATCAGTTAATTTTAACATAATAAATAAAATTAAAAGACATTATTGATATTCCATCCAAGTTATTTTAAACTAAATTAAATTATAATAAATTGTATATTAAATTGTATAAGAAGGTACATTGACATGATAAAAATAATTAATAAGATATTTTTAGATTCTGAGTGGAGCCATGAATTTATTGAATTCACAACATTGTGTGTGCTTATTTTTTAGTTTTTATTTTTGTGTCTGTCATAATGTTTTAGGGTAATAAAATGCTCCGATTTTCTTCATCAGTGTCTTTTCTGATAGAAAAGTGAATCTAGTTGATACTTTGGGGGGTCAAAAATAAAAAATTCTCTATAATTTCAAAACGAATCAGAAAAAACAACAAAAAAATTAAGGAAAAATGGGAATTTTTACGCGAAACCAGTTTTTGACAAAATCGATTTTGTTTTTTAGTGTAACGTCAAAAAAAAAATAATACGAGTAGTAGATAGTAGATATTAATGTTATCGTAGCAGATATTTGAAATATTCAAAAAATGTGTATATATATATATGAAATTTTCATACACAATATACAATATGATTTGACTTTTTTTGAACTATTTATAGACATAATCAATTTTCGGGTTTTTTTATTTATGTCAATAAAATTTTTTTCAATTGGTCAAAAAACTTGAAAATTTAATTCAAGGTTCTTTATAAGTTTTTATAAGTGAAAATCAAAAAAAGTCGAGCGTAAGCCTCTAATAGTTTTTTATAAGCGTCTAAAATTAAAATTTCGTGAAAATATGTAAAAAACACGAAATTTGTCAGTTCTTTTTTGATTAGGAAATTCATAAAAAATTTTATATTTGATACTAAGGTTTTAAAATTCAACACAATATTCTTTATAAATTTTTCTAACTTTCTAAAAAAAAAAAATGTACTGGAATGTCAAACTAATTTTTATGAGCGTTTAAAATTAGACATTGGATATTCATCCGTTTTCTCCGGGAACGATTTTCTTATTTTGATGTAATTTAAAAAACACATAATCAAAGAAGTTTGAAATTTTCACAAAATGTTTAAATTATCATTTTCTATACAAAAAAATAAATAAATAAATAAATATATTTTGATAATTTTTATCGGCCTAAGATATTTTCGGTTTTTTCAATTTTTTTTTCTTTAAATATCGATAAAAAATTGTCATTGGTTTAAATTTCTTAAAAATTTAATACAAGATTCCACATAAATTGTTAAAATAGTAGGTCAAAAATAATAAAAATATATGGGCACAATTTTTTTTATAAGCATTTAAACTTTGAATTTTGATCGAAATTCATCATCGAACATTTTCAAATTATTCTGTGGTTAAACATTTTTAAAATGCTCAATTTTTATAACTAAAAATTGAAAATTAAAAACAAAATTTTTCGTAAGAATTATATAATGTAACCAAAAAATCAGAAAAATATATTAAAAAAATAATTTTTTATAGACATTTTAAGTTTAAATTTAGAAGAAAATGGATATTTAAATAAAAAATAACGATGTTATTTTGTTGTAATTTAAAAGTATTTTTCGTGTGTGCTTGAAACTTTTAAAGTATATTATTATATTTTAAACACTCAATTAAATTTTCTAGTGCAATGTTTTATGTAAAAATAATTTAGCTTATTTTGTTATTTAGTAAAATTAATTATTTTAATAGCAATAATATTATAAATTACACTTAGTTATATAGGCTGACAGATTGTCTTTATTCAGAATCGTTTTTCGTATACAATGATTTTATATCATTAAATTCAAATTTAACAAATTCATTGACCACACTCGACACCTATTGTACAGCAGTACCCATTTAGTACCTATTGTACCCACTTGCCGACCTTTTTTGTGTATGTATTACATAGTATAGAAAAATACATACGATTCAGTTTAATCTGTAATACAATAATAATTAGATTATTTAGCAACATATATTGTGTTATGATAAAAGAAAGCATTTATCGATCATATACCTATGTATTATGAGTGGGTAACAAGTGCTGACGTGATAAAATTGAGAAATGTTTTTATGCAAAGTAATTTAAATATTACCTACTATATTACTAATGTCTTAATTATTGTAAGTGTTATATTTAATCAAATAGTATAATAATATTATAAATCTTTTGTTACACCTCCTGCTAAAATTATTATTAGCTTAATATAATTCGAGTTTGTAAGACCTTTACAAAAATCATAATTGTTATTTGAATATTTTATTTTGTTCCTAATAAAAGATAGTAATTATATTAAGTACCAACCTATCTGTTAAGTGTTTAAAATGAAGAACCATAATTAAAGACCAAACGTAGTATTAGTAAATTATATTATTATTATTTTATGTTTGAACTTAGTTTAAAAAACATTAGAAAATGTTGTATCATTTTTCTCTCTCCTCGAAAAATAAAATGTATTATTGATCTATTTTAATGATATTTTGTCATACCCAGGAATTTAAATTTTTGATTCAAAACAATTTAATGGATCTATTTAATGTGTTGTTTTATTAGCATTGCGGTGTCTGAAATATGTATAATTTTTGATTTAGTACTTGCAGATTTACAACATATTCATCATTTCATTCATAGGCTGGTTTTTATAATCATAATATATAGACATAAGGGTAATATTTTGTAAAATTATAAAAAAAAATAAAAGCCAATATAGTGGTAGGTACTGAAAATTTAGCTTTAAATATTTTATTATATTTGTTGGCTTCATTACAAAAATACTACATGTTATCTATAACGTAAATACTCATTTTTATTCAACCTTATTGTTTTGCTGGTATATTATATGTACAACAATACTTGAGATGTTATTTTTTAATCTAAAATATTTTACATATTTCTTTATTATTGTAAGCCAAAATAATATACAAATATTGTTATATAATGAATTTTTTTAAGTATTTTTTTTATGATTTCCTTGTTTTATGATAAAACAAAATATTAGTACTAATGTACAATAAAATAATATGTTAATTTAAAAATACTACAAACAATGCATATAAAATATTTTAGGCACTTATGTACGTAAAACATAACATATTTTTATTTATATTTAGTTGTGTTGAGCCTATTGCGTATTCATTTATGTTTCTGTATATTATACACGGCAACGGTAGACTATTCCTTATTTCTTATATACTATGTATAATGAAAACAGGTTACGTTAATTTAGGCGTGTAATTTCAATTCAATGTGTGAAAAATAATTAAATACCTAAAACACTTATTGCAATTAACAAGTTAATAAACCTTTATAATATGATGTATCAGTTACAACTATTAAACTACCTTTGATTGTTGATCGTTAGCATGTAATAACTTGCAACTATAATTTTATATAAAATAATTTTAAACTGCTATTTTTAATTTTGTTGATTTTATGATAATTAATCTAGTTGATCTCTCCATATAAAATATAAAAAATATAAATTAAAATAAACAATTAACGATCAACGGTAAGCATAAGTCATAACCGATCGGCTAGAATGCTAGATCATTCCTGTATACACAACTTCAAGCCAAATTTGTGTAGACATAGGAATTAATTTTTTACGATTTTTAAGAAGATAATACCTTTTTGATAATATATATATATGTTATTTAATTTCAGAAATACGAAAGTGAAACATAAAAGTAAAGATTTTTATTATATTTATTTTCTCATATCACAGTAAGGTATTAAATTCTGATTTTCCGATCATCGATTTCGGATGGATATCAAAAAAATTGCAATTAACTACAGATGCCATAAAGCATTAAATTGGTACATTAATATCATGAACTTGGCTCTAATAAACTCGATTTGCGACGACAATTAATGTATAATTAGCAGGGCTTGTCAACGTAATAACGTTATGATTATATTGTTATATATAAGAAAAACAATTGAAATTTGTAAACGTAATTAAAAGAGAAAACGATTAACAAAAATAATTAAATACCACAAAACGTAATATATATATATATAAAATACCATTAAACGAAAAATAACTTAAAATTAATTTACTTAAAAGTAATAATATTGGTTTCGTAGAAATATTTATTCCAAATGATTTAGTAATAAATCTTATAACGACCAATCCAAAAGTTTATTATATTCTGTATCCGGGCCATTCCCTACATTAGATATTATTTTTGACGATAAACGATAAACACAAAACTTGTTTAACGTTTTACTTCTAAATGACGATAAATTCAAAAATTATAAAACGTTTAGATTGTAAATAATGTAAAACGAAATTTTGATTTCAAATACAAGCCCTGATAATAAATATATGTTTTGCATTCAGCATTTTAATGTGCCATGCTCGTGCACATTTTTTCATTTAATAATGAATTTATTCAAATTCTAATTTTTGAAATTTTTAAATATACTTATACAACATATTTTCAAACTTTTGTGATTTTTTTGTACAACTTAAGGAGTATCTTGTGGCGATACAAAGTTTTGTTTTCAAACGAGAACCACCCTTTTTTTTACTGTATATTATTAAGTGTATAGTTTTTCGAAAATGTATATGTTCCGAATTCAAAATTCGAACGAGTAGTCGTTTAGGTATAAAAATGTTCACGCTAAGGATAATTGATTTGCAGTATATAAAAAAGACGGTGGGTGCTCATATGAAAAACAGAAGTATATTTCTTCACAGTCTTCAAGTAGTGCAAAAAATCTCAATGATTTAAAAATACGTTCTTAAAGTAGGTGCATTTAAAAATTCCGAAAATCGAATATCGTTTAACTGCATTATCGAAGATAAGAAGGGCTGAAGAACACGGCCCGTGAATCACTTTGAATTATATATATTATCACTCTTTGTCAACGATATCTATCCGCAGTGCCAGCCCAGTAGTACCCTGTTATAATATTAATTATTATTATTATAAAGCGCGTCCAGCTGTATATGTGCTGCCGTAGTCGGAAGCTGATTAATATCGTGCGGAGGATTTCGACTGGCAATACAACACGGCCACGGTCGGCGTATAAGTACGAGTAGACGTCCGTTGCGAATGTCGCGCGCGCCCGCGATATTTATTAACGAGAAAGTATGCACCGACTTCTGCGGGGAGGGTCGGATTTAATTTCGGGACTGATTTCGGGCGGTTAATCACTCTTGCGTGGGGGCGCCGTTGTACATAATATGCGATATGCCTGCCCACATAATGCGCGCCAAGTATGTGCCTATATACATACTAGGTATATTATTATGTACAAGGCGATTCACCGAGCATGCTCGACCCCTCTTTTTTCGTCGATAACGCAGTTGCTCAAAATCGGATTTTTGGAATTATCAACTATATTCTTAAAGATCGCGTTATTTTCAAATTCTGGAGATTTTTTTTTTTTTTGTGCTACTTAAGACAACAACATCACAGCCACATTATGCGTCATCTCCGTCTTACAAACCGGAATTGATTAATTGTGCCTCGAAAAAAAGATAGTAAGTAAATAGAATCTCACTAAAAAATAAATAGTATATAATTTATGTTGTTTTTTAATATTTAATAATCTTTATTAGAAGTAAAATTTTATAATTATGATATAAATTGTATTAATTAAAAAATTATTTTAATTTTTATAATTATAATTATATAAAAATATGTTTTTATAATATTGTTTTATTGGTAAAAATGAAATTGGTAACGATAAATAACGCTAAATATTTTTATACTTGAAGAAAAATGGACATAATTTTAATCCAAAAAAATGTTTTTTCGGATAATGGTATCTCATTTTTGGAGAAAAGTAACTACAACCAGGTAGTTAAGTGGGTTTGTAGCCGGGACCCCATTTTCCTACTAGCTGTATTGCCCGGCTTCGCTCGGTATTATGCAAAATACCTTTTTTAAAAATAAAATTGATTCTGTCTAACGGAGAGTGTGTTAGTTGCTAAAGACTACATTGCATACTTTGTCAATTCTAATGCAGAATTTTCTAGTAACATATAGTGGATTCATTGATCTAGTTCTAGACCTTATGTATAATATATGAGAAAATAAATGTGTGTGGTAATCAGAATAAAAGAATAACCTTTAAAATATAAGAGTTACACAATATTATTTAAAATATATTCTAATTATTTACAATACTTGTTTATAAACAACATTTTTCATTTTGTTATCCGATATATATGTACAATTTTTTTCAAATTTTTTACTCGAAAAAAAACTGATCGTGATAAAAGTAGGAGTCTTTGAGGTTGATTCCTCAATATTTTAAAGTTCATCCTTGCACTTTGTTAATTGTAAAATTATATGTTAATTTAATTAAAAATTGCAGTCATTAAAATTGGAATGACAATTCAGTAGAGATCAGTTGTATTCTGGAGATAAATACTATGTGTTCTTTGTCCTTTCTAGTCATAAGTTGGGTTTCGATGATATTTTTCGATAGCTGTTTGACTAACATCCTTGTTTCATTACAGAATTTTACTGAATTGAGATTTCTGAGGAAGGAGTAGAACTTAGGGAGTTGATGTTAGATTGTGTGGTAGTTGGAATAAATGAATAACCTTTAAAATATAAGAGGTAAACATTTTTTATTGAAAACTTAGTTTCGAATTTTCTACAATGAGCTAGAACATTCGAGAGTATTCTGGAATGTTCCACAATGGAAACCTGAAATTACGTCTGTACCAATATATCGATTAATATTTTTTCATGCTAGATAGTACCAATTAATTGATATTATTAAAAAAATATATGTACATATATTGGTACATTCTAGAAAATACTTGAAATACGAAAGTACTAAAAATATGACATTTCTAGTAAAAATTAGAACCTTATAATCATGGATGGGGGATAAAGGGCTACCACCAAGGTTTATAGATAATAAATATGTATTATTATTATTATATTTATTATTTATATTATCTATAAACCTTGGGCTACCATACCATATAACTCTCTTGATCGTACATGGACTCTTTCTGATTCATAGCGGTATACACATTGACACATTGTACACTTTCTTTTATAATATAATAACTGATCCCGTGCACTTCGTTGCCCATTAAAAAAATTAATAAACCCAACTCTTGAATTTTTATGAATAATATGTTTTATCTTATAATATAATGGTTAAAATATACTAAGTAATATCGTTACAACAATATTCAGTTTATTTTAGATTTAAAAAAAAAAAACATCAAAAGCATACAAACTGTCAATGTGAAATTCACAAATTCAATTAAAACTTTGAGTGCCATAGACGCATATGCTATGGAAACAATTTAATAACAACAATTAAATACAAATAAACAAATATCAAAAACATTTTTCTGTACTATCAGTGATAATAAACAATAATAATAATTTCTTTCACACTAATTATTATCACAACTCGTTATTATTATTATTATAAGCTAATAGCAACCATTTATAAACAAATATTTCCATCGTAAATCTCAAAATTCTTGTTTGAGAAGCTCCCGGGGTTGAATCTCTCCCCTTTTAAATTAGTCTATCTTCTTCCCAGAGATCTAATCTATCTCTGTCCAAAATTTAATCGCAATCGGTTGAACGATTTGGGAATGCATAAAGGACATATAGGCAAACATTCATGTTTTTTTTTTTTTATTTTTATATAAATATATTGATATATTGATTAATGTAAATTAACCTATATTATCAAATTTAGAAGTAAGAAAATTATCTAGTGAAAAACATAAGTTTTTTAAATATTTTTATGTTAAAGCGAATTATGATTATTATAAAACTGTATGTTGTCTATGACGTCCTCTTAAAAAGTGTCCAGTGTAGATACAAACTTCTGTTTTCAAATGAGAACGCTTCTCCCTTTTCTACTGTAAAATATTTAACGGATAATTTTACTGAATGGTTTGACGTATCAAAGTCAAAATTCGAACGAGTAGTTTTTGAATTATTCATCTTTGTGTACTAAGGATAATAGATCCATTGATAATGGGTATGGAAGATTTGGGAGCTTGAAAACTGTAATGATTAATATTAATTTATTGACTTTATAATTTCGTAAAATGTATACACGTTCCGTTGTATATGTGACTCTTTGGCGGGTGGGTTTCTATATGATGTGTATTTCACCACTAAATTGAATACGACTTTCAAACCCCTCTGGTTAACGATGAAATAACCACTCTGTATATTATATTGGTACAACAGCGACGGACGAGACTACGAATACAGCTATAGTATATAGACGCGATTTATCTGCTGGCAGACAGGTGTATATCATATTATCATTACTCGTATATATAATATAGTATATATAACATGTACGCACGCTTGTACTGGACTTGATCGATGACCAACTCGTGTATATATGTTCACAATAAATGTGTTATTTTGCGTAACCCAACTTCATAGTCTCCCCCCCCCGTGATAACCGGTATATGGGTACAGGCACTATATAGAAGCGTATTTTTCGTCCTGCAGAATTCGTCGCGCACAAATACGTCCAAATGCGCCGCCACTGGGACTACAAATTAGGTAGGCACCTATGTAATATTACGCGGACTACCGTGTTAAATTAAAATTTAAGGATAAGAATGTGAAAAGAAAATGTTGTTATTATGACAAACGTGAGCGTAAGACATACGACTGTATACATTATAGTCATTTAGTGTTCAAAAATTAAGAGAACGAAACATGACAGTAGATACCTCTCCGCACCCATTTTTATGCACAATAAAAGTGTTTTGAGACATAATATTGAATCACACGTGGGTATTATAAAAATAATACGATATAATATACAGGTCGATTCTGTTGTTACTGTATACGCTGATTTTTTATCTACTGGAGAGATTACCAAGCTAATTTAAAATGGATGGGATCTCTCTCGCAAGCGGCTGATCGGCAATCAGTAAAATATTATGTAAGTACCTACCATTTCAAATCGATTAAATTAACCAAACACGATTGAAAATAATTGATACATTTCAAAAATTTGACGTAGCAATTTATATAATACGCTATAATAAATAGTGTTTTTGAATGTTTGAAGAGAAAATATATTATGAACATTAATCAAATATATTTAGATTTAGAATGTTTGTTACATATTAATATTTTAATAGTTTTTTCTGAATATTCCATGTATTATGCATTTAGCTTAAAACCCTGAAAAATTATAAAACATATTACTACCTGTAGATTGTTTATAATCAGAATAATTTGACTATGGCTTGTTTTGAAATAAAATTAAAAAATCTAGAAGTACCTAAACAGGTACTATAATAAAGTCTAGAAGTACCTGATTTATATATAAAAAATTATAATTTCTTTGACAATAAAAACCTTCAATTATGAGATACACATTACATGCCTGCGGCGATTGTCCTTGTGATTTATTGATGGTCATTGCAAAAGTGAGTCACATCAGAAACTTTAAACGTTTGAATTTAAGTGGTATTGTAATCTTTGTATTTGTCGCAAAGATATTTCCGATTGGATGAGAAATACGTTGTGAATATTACTGCAAGTAGCGTGTGTATTTGCTGCAGTGGCTGAAACAGTATTCGATACATCAGCGAGTATTGTGTCCCAATATGCATCGTTTTAAAGAAAATTCAATTCTTGACAAACTTCTCGATAGATCGCACATAATTTACCATTTATTATTTTCAGTTCTTCAAAGGATTTCGGTTTAATTAACAGTAATTGCAAGTAAAAACATTCTTGGTTGTTCGGATGAACTATATACGAACGGCCTAACGCTACAAACAATTATATATTCTGATATCCTTCAACTGGTTTGACCTATTTACGACATTGAAATTTTATCACTGATGTATTCCATGTGTAGTATTTTAGCACTTCTGAATAAAGTAGCGTTCTTGCGAACAAATCATCCGTGCACAATAAGAAGAACGCAGTTAATGCTGTTGACAATGGCAATAATGCTCTTGCGAGTACATTTTCCGTTGTGAAATACACGCACTGTTTATTTTCAAGATGTACTGCTAAATGAACAAATATTGTATACCGTTCATGAATTAGGATGATATAGATAGATGATATAGATAATGAACATATAGATGGAGATAAAAACATAACGTGATTAAACGATCACTTTGTATTTATCTTCATTAATCATTAATCATCTATAGAATTTAAAATTCCTATGTTGTAACATACTATGATATAATAATGTATAACATACCTGCATACTAATATACATACTAATATACTACTTATGTTATCTAATTTGTTTGTATTTTATTATTATTTGAATTTTCTTTCTACTAACAACAGGTGACGGGCAGATCCGGATTGGGTATTCTTGGCCCTTCGAGAAATATTTTTCTACTGACCCGTAATTTGCTATAGTACCCCGTACTGACCAAATTTTAATATTAATAAATTATAATGTCCTTATCACATTTATTGACGAAAGAGGAAATAAAGTATTTCCTTGTTTAATGTTAAATTTACATAGATTTTTCGAGTCCTACTAGCCCAACATTTTAGCAGTCCTTCGAGATTATCTGGAATGCTCGACTGGTATATCCGGGCCTGGCAACGGGTAAGGTAGATTATGTATATAGGCGAATAATAAATAAATATAATTAAAACGACACTTTTTAATGTTTCAATTAGTTTTTATACTAGATTTAAAATAATACGAAATACAAAAATAAACAACTATACGACGTGGATACGCAATTATTCGTATCATTCTGATAGCTGTGTTATGATTAAAGGGCAATTTTATTATTGTCAACGTTGTTCAAGCACCACCGCCAATGGATCTCGATACTATTGTATCATTTCAATTACTTTATTACCGTGCTATTGAATTATTTTTAAAACCCGGTCTGATGTCTTCAAAAAATGACTTTTACAAATGCATTAGCGTATATGTACGCAGGATAGGATGTAATATGCCAGAAATCTTTGGAGGAGTGTACTCAACAACTTCCCAAAGTTTCGTGATGATCGGATAAATGGTGTAAAAATACTTGAAAGACAAACAAACACACATTCACTTTTATATGTTATATAGATATAGATTATTTAAATATCAGTTATCACTTACAACTAAACGTATTAAATGTAACCTGTATTATAACAGAATAAATTCTATTAGTTTTAATTCCAAGTTGTTCACAATTTAAGTATTTTTATTGCTAAAATGGCATCATACAAAAATCGTTAATAATATATGAATGCAATAATATAACTTCCATAATAATATTAATGATTACTTATTACATAATAAACTAACCTAACTGCAGCTGCAATTTATATTGACGGGCTAGTGATATCGATGCACAATATTTTGTTTTGTCCTAATCTGAACACCTGATATTTAATACAATTAGTTTTCTGTGCATTTCCCAAAGAAAATTATTACTATTTTCAAATAAAAAATTTGCTAAATCATATCTGTGCGATTATACGTCGATACGAATTCATATGATACATAAACCAATATTATTTTATAGTTTATCTTAATCAAAAGCAGTATCTACTTTATCGTTCAAAAAACCATCAGTAAATACATTTTTGTTTAAAACAGTTGGAAGTATTTGTAAAAAAAACCTATGAATTATAATAAATCAATAATCATATTCATGACTAGTTAGTACCTAATTATTTGTTTGTTTTTAAGAGCAAAATAATCCAAGTCGACACATTTTGATTAATGATTACATTATACGAATAAATTATTAGGTGACATTTTAAATAAAAATATACCACAGTTTTTCCAACAACATATTATAATTTATAGGTTACCAACAAACGTTGAATACATCAGCATGGTAATTTAAAAATGCATTACTAGATTGAGGTTATTTTGTGGTCGTGAGATGCGAACAAAATATAAAACGGTAGAACAGACGAGTGTTTTAATATTGTATTTTGTGTTTATGTTTTATACATATATGGTTGAAATAATCTGCGAGTACAACACTAACTATTGAAAATGTAATGGAATTATTATTATTTCAGAAAAATCAGGCTTAAAAACCGAGTAAGTCACTTTGCTGTATAGTAGATTTTGAGTATATCTCATCATTGAGTATAATTATATCGTAATAATATAGTTTAGGTATATCGTAATAATGTATGTGTTAAATTTGAATTTAAGATAAATTATTGCATACAAAAAACGAGATTCTGGATGGAAACGTGATGTGTTAAACGGAACCATTATTTCTAAAGACATATAATCATTTATTTATATTATTCACAATTTATTTTCTATTAGTAGTACCATTATAGATAGCATTATCAATGGTAGTCATAATTTCTACGATAATATATTGATATGATACTTAAAAACTAATGAATAGGCATGCATATATGCACTAAAAACTAACAAAATATGTATAAAAATATGCTCTAACAATTCTTAAAATATGTTCTCATTTTTCAAAAATATGCAAAAAAAAACTATTAAAATTTAACTTTTATTTTAATTTTTTCATTATAATTCACTATTATTTATTAATTATTGCAATTTTAGTTCAAATATTATAAATTGGACTAGTCTTAATCTTCGTCGTATACAAGATCTATGAAAAAAAATATGCTTGGAATAAATCATGTTTCTACATAAAATTTTATTTTCTATATTTTATCTTTTAAGTAATTATTGCGTTGTACAATCGACGATTTCTTCAGATTTTCAGACTTGAAAGACCTCCTATTACCTATTACTATTATATATATACTATTGCCTACATAGTTTTATACAAAGCAAAGGAACGTTCTACATCTGACGATGTTATTGGGGCAAATTTAAAATACGTCATGTTGCTACTGATTAAATCTTCTGGTATATCCAAACCTACGTTCTCTTTTTCGCCAGCTAATATTTTTAAAATATTACAATTAACTTGAAATTCTTTGTTTTTGTTGAAAACTGTTTGTAATTTTTTATGAATTGCAGTTCCAGCTGTACCTGTTGATTGATTAAGTTTAAAATATTTTTGAGCATTTTTGATAGAAAGTGCATCGTTTTCATCAAAGCATTCAACAATTTATCTTACAGTTTCAAAGTCTACACTACAATATATTACTGCAGAAATTCACATACCCCGAGGGCCATACTCCGTCAGGCCATAATAAATACAGCGAATTTTCAAATACTGAACATATGATTTGTTTTCTGTAAACGTTCAAGGTTAAACAAAAAAACTCACATGCACGATCCGGGAGTAATGTGCCAATAATAAATGTGCGATAAAACGACCATCAGCATCTGTCGTCTCGTCAATCGACAACCAAATTTTTTTTTACACTACTTTTTGTCGTATTTCTGTAATAATTCCCTAACAGCAATAATCAACATTATCTTTGCGCAATGTGGTTTGATGTGGTACATTTTGACCCGTATATTTTATTAAAAATTCTTGGAAATGTGTATTGCTCAATTTATTAAGTGGGATGTTAGCACTGAGCATGGCTTTATTTAAATCATTGTTGAATGAAGATTTTGACGACGATTTTTGTAAAATAAGGTGTTGACATTTTTTTTTTTTTTGTCTATTAAACGATTGACTCCTCTTCTATGTTTTTCAGTGGCAATGTGTTGTTACAAAAAAACGTGTATCACTGGCTATTTTAATATTGCATACTGTAAAAATAGAATTTTATTGTCCGTTGTAAATATGTTTCCAAATTCCAAAACGTAGGTTTTTAAACAAGTCGCACTGATGATTTTTCTTTTGGCATTTTTATTTTGTGCAATTAAATAATTAAACGAAGAAACGAACACGCGCACGACGTACGTTAGTCAATGGATCGCATCAAACTAATAGCGTATTAAGTATACGATTGTTGTCATCCGTTATGTCATCGAGTTAATATCAGTAAATTAATTTAATATATAATAGTCTATACACGTTCTATACACGTTAAATACCCGACTAAAATAGAATAGTTTCCACGAAACTATACAAGTCATAGTTTGTAGAAATACATTAAATGTCAATTTAGAACAAATTAACCGAAAAAAGCATTTATAAAAAAAAATCATTAAAACGTGCATTTATATGTCCTAGCCCATGAAGTATGCAAAAATATGCAAAATAAGATTTAGTATTTTAACTATAAATAAGTAAAAATAAATTTTGGCCGAATCCATTTTATCATACGGTGTAGCAAAAAAAAAAAACACACAAATGCATTAAATTCACAGCCTTGATCATCACATTTATTTGGGTATTGTTTTTTACGTTAAAAAAAAATAATAAAAGCTTTTAGTTAAAAAAAAAATAGTCAATATATTATATACTTAGAAGAAGAAACAGTACACCCACCTCGTATGAACTATAAAGGCCAGATATTGAGATATAATATTTAATGAATAATGCTTGAGATCTTTCAATGCAAACTTTAATTTAAATTTTAATTTAACTCATCTGAATATATTATATATAACAACAACAGCCAATAAAAAGAAATACAAACTATAAAATCTATTTTAAAATAAACAACCTATACAAGCCATTTTAATTTCAAAATTCAATAAATAAAATAATCGTTAAAAATTATACTTCAAAAATATGAAAAAAAAAAATGAAATATTAATTGACGAATAAAATCATTGATAACTAATAAAAATAAATACATTTTAGAAACACGCCAAATTCCAAATATAAAAAAATTATTTTATTTATCTATCTTATTGTAACGTATTTTGGTACATTTTAATAAAATGAAAAAGAAAATTATTTTGGAAGACATTGAGAATCGGTTTTTATAGTGATTTGTACGGAAGTTTGAATTTAAATACATGTAAAATAAATTTCAAATTTATACAATAGACCCCTTTTTATAACCTATTATTAGTGAGCAGAGTTTACAATCGCCCTTTTTTTTATCTTTAATCATTTTTTGGCATAGATTACCTGATTCCATGATAAATTGTTATTTTGTATAAAATTAGATCCCGTTTGACCCATCACGTCTTAAAAATTTGTAAATATCACTAGGATTTTTTTTTTTGCTTATTTAGAACAGAAAAGTTTTGTATAATCACAAAGGGATTTTTTTTAAATTACAGATCCCTTTTTAATTAAATATTTAGTAAAATTACACTTCATCAATCTTAACGGTAATTTGTCTCTTAAACAATTGGATACAATCTAGTAATTTTATTTTTAATTTAAGAACTAAAAGAGATTAAAAAAATAATTGTTGCACGTACCAAATATACATTGTACGTTTTAAATGTGTTATTGCAATGTGAAGTATTGACTTGACGCAAGTTGCCTGCCTACAGCAAATGTTTAACGGTCATTTATTAAATAAACACTATTAATTATACTAGTTAACAAATTAAAAAAAAAAGTTTTGTAATTTTTTTTTATTTTATCATTCTTGTAATAATTTTATAAATCATTGTAAAATTTCATTGTTCTTTTGCGTAGTATCTAAAGTATTTAAATGGCTGGTCATGTTTTTTGTCATAAAATGCGAGTGTACCTACTTATATTATTCATTAAAATCTGGAAGCAATGGAATTGTTATAATATTGTTTTTAAAACACTTATTTGGGCCTTAAACTTATTTGGGTACTGATAAATATTTATATTTTATACAATAACACTTATTTCAAATAAATTACAATTTATAAAATTATGATTTTTATCAATGTTTTCAAATAGGTTATAAAATTAAACTTTAATATGTAATATTTGAAATCTTCATTAAATAAAAATAATGTTATACAATTCTGTAATTATTTATAAATAAATTATAAACACAAAATTCGTCGAACTTTTTCATGAATTTTCATTAGTATGTGTATTTATCATATTATATAGGGAAAATTGTTAAATTTATCACACAAATCTATGTTTAAAAAAATGTAAAAATTAAAAAATATCTTTATACAGTACAGTTATTGTAATTACATAATTATATATATTTTTGATATAAAATATTTTATTTTGAATATTTAGAATTACCTACACATGATTCGTCTGTATTTTATACAAATGTATGCCTATAAGTACTATTGTTACGTTTTGGAAAATAATATTGTAATATATAACTATAGTCAATATTGTTTTATGATTTGTAGTTATGTTTTAAAAATATTAATATTATTTTATTTTATTGTGTTTTATTGGATTTTAAAGATAAACAACGCGAATTTCTGTAGATTCAGCAGTGAAAACCAATTCAATGCTATATGTATTTTCTTTCAATTTAATTTGACATGTGATTTCGCAAAATGAATTGGAGTAAGGATAAACTCGTAATCCTACACATATTCTACGAATTTACAAAATTGAAAAAATGAATTACGTGATATTGCAGGTGTCTATCAAAATCGAGATCAAAATACAATAATATTATTTTCAAAAATGACAACAATAACAAAATATGAAATAAATTTACATATTTTTACGTTACAGTTTCTTTTATAAACAATAAATATCCATATTTTATCAAAAATAAAAAACGTTTAGTTTTCCATAGTTGTACATCTACAATTTAGTTGCATACCTATTATATGCTTTGTATTTGCTGATACCTATATGATTTTTTATGTTAAGCTACAATATTCATTAGTTATATTTTACAACTTTTATATTTTTTATTACTTTAATTATACTGTAAGAGCTGAATTAAAATCGTGTACTCGTGCATAGATCTTAAAATATTACCTACAATATAGTTATTTTAGTTACTTAAAATTAAAATATTCTATTAATTGTTTGTACCGATGCTGGGGTAACGTACGTTAATTTATAGTTAAGTGTCGACTATAATTTCTGACGGATACAAATGACAATGATAATTAATTACATTTTCAGAATCTATACGACCTACTCTAAAATAGGTATGTGCTAAATTTGAAAACTAACCGAATAATTGAACCAATCAATATCACTTACTATATTAATAATTATATATTAATATACATTTATATTATTATAATATAGTGAAGTAATAAAGTTTCCATACTCTTTCAACAAATCACACTTTATTAATTATATAAACATTTCTATATGATCAAACAATTCAATAATTATAATGTAACAATATCTCGATTAGCTTATATTAATTTACGTTCGCTATTGTACATTTATTTGACAACGAGCCGCTCCAATAATTGATGGAGTTTTATTTCGTGACTACGTTGCGGCGTGCCGAAGCCGCTCTAACTTAATAAACGTCGCGGTGATGATCGTCGTCGTCGCGACCCCTCCGGTAAAAAATGAACGACAATTGGCGACCACGATAATGATATAATTTCATCGATGGAATGTGTATCCCAGCAATAAGGCACAGCGATTCCGTGTCCGTCCATTGTTTGTTTTTCCGACACACGCTGGCTACAATGCGAGTACAGCGCATTCGCTATTATGATTACGGAATAGATTATTAGGCGGAGAACAGTAAATATTATCGTGAAGTATTGATACTGGTGCTTGGTCTCGCGACAGTTTCCCGCAACACCCGTAACCAAGTGCAATCAGTGCTCGAGCCAAAAGTGTCGAACAAGTTAGCAGGCAGTTACTGCTCTCGTACACGACGTACTCAATGCGCAGGTGCCTATTATAATATTGTCACGATGACGTTATACCGTTGTACAATAATAATAATTATTATTGTTTTTATATTATAAGGAGTTTTGTATACATTTCGAATCGAACGACCTCGAATATCGGTGTGCCATTAGCTTATTAAAATGTGAAATGTAAACGCACGAGAAAAGGCCAAGAATAAAAAAAAATAAGCGCAGCATCATGTGTAATGGAGAACGCGTACGAAAACTTTGCACTGTAACACATCGAGGGACCACTAACGTCATTGTTCCCGGCGTAACGAACACCATATGCGGCACGTGTCAGTGCATTATCAATTTTTTTTCCTCTTCTTCAATCTCTCTCTCTCTCTCTCTCTCTCTCTCTCTCTCTCTCTCTCTCTGCGTGTGTGTGTACACTCTCCCAAAACACATTTCAGCCGCATGGCCCACACGTTATCGTACCCGAAGTTTATTCGATAATAATTTTTTCCACGCAAACCGTATATTATATTGTAGTCCTCTTGTTCCTGCCATACTTCCCGTCCAATTTGTCCGGGAGCACACCCTTTCGCGCTCGTGGACCACCGCGATTATTAGCATCGTCCGCCGCCGTTGTTTTATCGACGTGCAAAAAAAAAAAAAAATTCCGCTGGGACACTTGCTGTTGTGTACACGCGCGTCTTTGTTGAAAACCAACACTCGTCGCAAAAACAATAATAATGGGGACGCGCGTATATCGCGTATAATATAATTATTTATTATTATTATTATTGCGATGGTCTACGCGCCGTGTCACCCGTCGACCGCGATTTCCACGCGATCCGGTCTGTCGCGGTTTTCGAACTCACGTTTACCTTTTGTGACGACGGCCAACAATGATAATATTTCGTTTGAACGACATCGGAAAAAACCGTTCGACGCGATAACTATAAGAGCCACCCAAAAACCGTCACGTAGAATTTAAACGGTATACGCCTGCAAAGAACTTGTGCATATTGTATGTATCACTCAATTCGCGAGTCGAACAAAATTAACGTTTTAATTCCTCGCTGATCGCCAATGAATTGTTTATCGACAGTTGAACAAATCCAGACTCCTCGAAGGATCGGAAAATTAATTCACTAGCTTTTATTGATTTAATATACCAAATAAAAACACGACACGGTATTCTATAATTATATTTCTTTCGCACATCAGTAGGTACAGTAATATCGTTTAAAGTGATTTTGAATAGTTTATATTATAACGACGTATAAGTAAACGCGATAACATTTTATCGTTATAATGCGAACACTGCAGGGCTTGCAAATGTTATAGTAACGTTATATATGACAAAAAAAAAAAACGATTAAAAATTGTTAACGTAATTTAAACTGAAAACCATAAATATGAATAATTAAATACCACAAAATAAAACATGACGATTAACGAAATATATAATATATCATTAAATAACGCAAAACAAAATAATTTAAAATCCATTTGCTTAAAAGTTATAATATTGGTTTCGTAGAAATATTTATTCCACGTGATTTAGCAATCGACCTTATCGATAAATCCAATAATTACGGATATTCCTCATCCGGGCCATACCCCACATTGGCCGCGTTAGATATTATTTTTCACGATAAATCCAAAAGTCGGTTAACGTTAAAATTCTGAATAACTATAAACGCAAAACGTGTATAACGTTTAGATTGTAAATAACGTAAATCGAATTTTGATTTCAAATGCAATCCCTGGAACACTAGATGATTTATTTTAGACAATAATTGTAGATAATTGTTGTTATATCGCTAGGCGTAACTAAACAACTGTGTATGTACTTATTACACATAAATATCTACATAAAGTACCTGCACATGTATGATTAATAATCGCCAATTGTTCAGCTGTCAGTTGATTTTTGTACGTGACATGTGTACGGTATTTCTAATAAATTTAATACCTAATTTAAATTTTTTAAGATTACCTCTCAGCCAAAAATTTCAATAAAAAGGAAAATAAAAGTTTTATCACTCGTGCAAAAAATTGAAATTTAGGATAAATTAAAAAGTAATGATACCATAGCGTCGCTTGCTAGAAAATACGAAATGAACGAGAATAATGAAATACCGAAAAACGAAGAAACAATACGACGCAGTGTTATTGAAAGTACCCCTATTTCTAATAAAAAGGGTTTTATCACGCGTGATGGTGAAGAAAACCGAAAAAGTCTTAAATATTTGGATTGTAAACCAAATAAAACATAATATCCTTTTTTACATTGGTTTATGGTCTTGTTATCCGCGGAACTTTGCTGGAACGTAACCTCTGCGGATAACAAGGAATTACTGTACATTATTATGTATTACACACCACCAGTCAAGATGTTATAGTGACGATTCGTTCCGTCCACATATTATTATTAATTATCCGCAATTTAGATTCTAGATTCTATAGCCGGTACCGACGATTATTATTATTTCTCATTTCTGGTTTACATACATATAAATCGCACAGTGGCCGGTGGCGGGTTCACGCGCATAATCTTTTGATACTGTCAAGGAATGAAATTTGGCGCGGTTCGTCATGTTAAATTCATGGGGACCGCGGCAGTGGCAGAGGGAACACGCACCGAGCATAGCGATGAATATTATGGGCGTTCGGGGGACACCGTATGTGTTTGACGGGAAAAAACAGGAGCTAAGGGGTTGAAAATAAAAAGTGAAAA
This sequence comes from Pentalonia nigronervosa, assembly GCA_014851325.1. Lineage (NCBI taxonomy): Eukaryota > Metazoa > Arthropoda > Insecta > Hemiptera > Aphididae > Pentalonia > Pentalonia nigronervosa. Next base: position 171,987 of record JACXSJ010000716.1, read on the forward strand.
GAAAAAAGCGTACATATGTGCGTGTACACACACACACCAATATTCGTATATATAATATATAAATACGCACGTACATGTAAAAAGGGGTGGCCATAAAATAAAGTCACGTAAACGCCGAAAAAAAATACGCGAAAAAACATATATTCCGCAAGAGTTATGGGTCGCGTGTGTGCGCGCCATGTCTCGGTATAGACGCTATCGTCTCCGTCGACGAAGAGTTATTATGATCCGGGGACTGAGAGCCGCGACCGCACTTTATATATGTAGGTACACATGGTTTATGAGCTGCAGTCTCCCGTTTGCTGTGACCCTGTGACGCTGTGTATATGATAATATGTGCATGTATATAATATTATTTATATAGATAGATACCGCAGAGATGTGAGAGAGGAGATGTCGGAAAAGTGTATTTCTACGTGTACATAATAAATATTATATTATAAATGCGCACGCGTGAGAGTGTGTGTGCGTGTGTGTGAATATTTATGAGGGTTAGCGATAAAAAAAAAAAAAAAAAATACGTATACATCCGTTTTATATATCTAAGGGTATTTACGAAAAAACTCCGACGACAGCTTGCAGCGGTCACTTATATTTTATATATTATAAGAACAAATTGCCGTCATCGCGTGTGTGCACGATTTCTCGAATGCATAGTACGTTTATTCACTGGGAAATTAATATACAATTTTCGGTTTTCATTATTCAGCTATATACGTTTTATGTATATTATTATTTATTATGTTGTAAAATATAATACGTAGGTATTTGTATTGCGTAGGTATCGGAAATGTGTCATTCGATGCGGCAAACAATCGACGTTCTCGACGGAATAATATTATAGTTACAGTTAATTTTACAACATGCCAAAGGATTTTGACGAAATCGTTTTATCCATGCAGGAAGTAAGTATAAATTTACGGTAATAATCAATAGAACAAATATTTATAGATCATTAATGGATATGTATAATATATATATATATAATCTTTTTAGGTTTGTACATAATTTTTTTTTAATTACTGAATTTAAAATTAATTATGCAACTTGTTTAATTTAATTTATAATAAAATAAATAAATAAAATGTTAATGCTTAATACGTTTCTGTTAAAAAATGATATTATCATTATTAGGTATTTACAATATTATTAAAGTTTAAAAATAAATTCTAAACAATTGTTTTCTTGATTGGAAATTCTTTCAATTTTATTTTATTTGTTAATATCTATTTCTGCACGAGTATGTAGTAAGGCAAACAAACTTAATCTTACCTTGATCATATAGTAAACATTAACTAAGTTTTAAGGGTACTTAAAGTTAAACAACTTCTTTCAAGCTTGAAAAGCTGACAGGTTAGGTGGCATTTTTTTTTTAATAAAAAAGTTAATAGCTATATAAATGTTTTTATTGCATATCATGAAAGATTATAATACATTATTTGTACGTTCAAACCATCGACATTTTTTCAAATACATTTAGCTATCTTATATAAAAAATATGAAAATATTTTATTATTTTCTGAGTATAGGAGTTGATAGTTTTTGGTGATTCCTTATGATTTAAAAGATATTTTTATTTAGTGAAATCATCAATAGATTTTCCAAAATAACTATCAATATCATACGATGTTATACTTATTTTAGAAGTTCTTTGATGGTTTGCTGAGTCTTGTAAACTTCACTGAACGTTAGAATTGTAAATTGGTTCTTCGGTTCTAAGATATTATTTGAGGCATAAATAATCTTCAACTTTTTGAACAAGAAGAACTAGTGGTAGTGAACAAATATTAACGGTGTCTTAGAAAGTGGTGAAATAAAACTATACATTTTTTGTGATAGATAATCTTTTTCAATTTTTTTTTTTTTTTTGATTGTAAGCATAAAAAATATAAATAAAAATTAATTTAATCTCAAAAATGAAAAAACTTTTTTTTTTATAAATTAATTTGTTTATACTACTTACACAAAGAGTATGCTATGTTATAATTGTTATTGTACATTATACGGCGGCGGCACAGTGGCAACCACTAATCATATGATTTTGTAAGGAATTTTGTAAAATAATAACATTATGCATTGTAATAATATTTTATAGATTGTCGCCTTATTTTTTTAGATGAGCATCAAGTAATTTATTAGCAAATATGTTATTCCGTTGCATGACCTATAATGTGTAAGCAACCCGCATTGTAGATGCATTAATGAATACAACGAAAATACTTAATTAGTCGTTCATTAGGGTGAGTAATCGTTGACGGGGTTATTGACAGTTGATGCGCTGCACGTAACGCTCAAACAATATTAAATTTGTATACTCAGATAGAAATAACAATAATCAATTTAATTCAATATAATATTGTTATACAAATATTTGCTTTTAAATTTCAAGATTAATAATGTCCAATTTATATTCATTCAAATGAAATAGCTTGGGTTTTCAACTTAAATATGACGTTTTAAATATCTCGTCTTGCAATGAATATTCTAAAACAAACATTTTTTTTTTATAAAAATAAGTCTCAACAATTGTTCCATTAGCTGATAATATTTTTTTTGTTCTAGTTAAAAAAATACTTAAAAATAATAATATGATATAAATGATTGTAAAGGTTTGCAAGATATATTTTACATTTTAATAAATTATCTATATTAATATATTTAATGCATTTTAGCAATTATTTGTTGGCTGTTTCGTTTTTTCCAAAGAATTGGTGTAGAAACTCAGGAATATTGTATTTTACTCGGGCAGTTTCCGTTTATCGGAAATTGATGAAATGGTGTTTTACTGTTATTTGCAATCCACTAGTTGAGCATTTGATTTGATCTTCTATGATTGTAAAATAACCGTAATAAAAAAAATCTACAAAGACAATGAATATTTTTGTGTATTAGCTGAGTCTAAGATTAATATTAAAATTGTGTATAAATAATTATAACATATCCTAATCATTACCTTTATATTGTTTCAATTGTGTGTATTATTAAATATTAAATTTTATTTTCTAGTTGTGGACAAAGTAATGGAAAGTGTAAAAACTGTAATGTACTAAAATATGAATAAACCTTGTCTGCAATAATTAATAATCATATAATTTATTTATATATTTTACAGTCAAAGTAGGAAATCAAGTATTGTGCGTAATACCTCATTTTAGTAGTCGAAATAAGAAAAAGTCTACATTTCAGATTGTTGCGGTTACTTAATACTAAATACATGTAAATATAACAGTGTAGCCAATACCAAAATATGTGTAGTTATAATGAGGAATGAACATAAAATATTAAATTTAACTAAACATATTACACAAAATAACTATAATATTTTTTTTCATTTGTTCTAACCACTATTATGGTATAAAGAGTTTCCAAGTCGTCCAGACCTTTTGTAGCTACACGTGTGTGTGTGGGCGTATATCAATTGCGTCGATCGATTTTAATAACTACGAATCTGTGTTTACGTGTTGGATTCTCTAGTTTTATTTATAGTGTGCTAATCTAATCTATGGCTTTGTCCTCATAAGTATAAGGTATATTTGAAAACAATTATTTTTATAATTTATATAATTTTATTAATTGATGAAAATACAACACAGTTTGAACAAATATTATTAGTTTTCAATTTTATTTTTTTATAAAAGTAACAATTGACAGTTCAATTCAATGTCATTCAGTAACGGTCATTCAATTCGATAGTTTTGTAACGTAGGTATTAACTTCGGTATTGACGAATATTATAAAAATTAAACTAAGACAGTTTTTGAATTTTTTTCTAATAAAGAAATGATTTTTTTATTATTTTAATTTTATTTTTAATGGCCCAATTGATGTATGCCTTTTTAGTATATCTTTTTTGTACCGGCGCAAAATATGTATATTACACAGGTAGTATTCCGAATTCGGCGCAATTAACGAACACCGGTGTGTGTCATACTCTTACGCAAAGCTTACACGAAATACGTACAGCAATCATACCTTATATCCACCAAAATTTGATAATGTCCTCAGCATAATACCTATAATATTACCCAACGCACAAAATTTACTTTTTTTTTATTTATTTATATGATTTAATTCGCATTTTTCACTGGATTCTGGGCATGGTATATTCACCGGTACATTATACAATGATGTATCGGATTTTTCGAACTATTTACGATATACGGATTTTCAAACTGCCCAAAATTATCGGCTGTTGATCACAAGTTACAATGTATATAATTAAGTCGTTGTTCTCAGCTGTCTAGTAAAAATACAAATAAATAACTTATAAATACTAAATAAATACTATCTTAAATAAAAATGAATTATTTTAGATTCCACATGTGTTATCACATCTATTTTCTAGGACTTACATTTGAAAAAAAAAATCGTTATACATTATATACAATGTAAGCGTTATATAGTTTTTGCGTCTATCGTTATTTAGAAGTAAAAGTTATACAATTTATGCATTTTATTTAGAATTTACTTTACTTAGAATTTAAACGTTATATAAATTTTGCAATTATCAGTTATCGTTTATCGTTAATAGAATTCAAAATAATATCTAATGCGGCGAATGGCTTGCCGACACGAAATACGAAACATGTTATGATTGATTGCCAATAAATAAATAAATAAACCGTGTGGAATAAATATTTCTTCGAAATAAATATATTAACTTTAAGTAAATAAATTTTAAATTATTTCGTTTTGTATTATTATTTATTTGTTGTTTAATGATATTCTATATTACGTGTTGGATTATGTTTTGTTCGATGGTATATTATATATTTTGTTAATCGTTATGTTTTGGTTTGTAATAGGTATTTAATTAATTTTGTTTACAGTTTTCCGTTTTAATTATGTTTACAAATTTCAATCGGTTTTTTGTAATATAGAACGATATAACGTTTACAAAACATGCTATTTTCTATTCAGTAATTTTATTTTTATTTTGCATTAATTACAGTTAAAATATTTACAATTCCAATATTAACGTATTGGTAATAGAAAACTTTAAGATTAATAAAATTCAACATTATACGGTTGATAGCATTTTTATTTTATAAATTCGTTGTATTTATCATAATACTTTTTATAATGCAACATTTTTATATAACATAACAACATTTATTTTAATAAAACTAAACATACGCCGCACAGAATGCAACCTAAGATACGTTCCGAGGTTTAGTATTCATTCTATGTTCTCACTTTTTTAGGAGTATTGCTATATACAATATATTATATTAGAATATTTATATTTTATTCAATATTAAAGTGCAAATATTTGCGATGTAATAATTTCGTGAAATTGTATTTAAAATGTATTGCAAACATGGAATCCAATAAAAGTTAATATCACTTCAGTTTATTCTTATTTTTACTACAGGTTCCTACTCTAAATCACAAAATATTTGCTCATTGTTTCAATAAAAATTAAATATGGATAACATAATATTTTTTAATTAAAAACTATTAGTAAATATAATCGATATTTAATAAGCACTGATGATTATATAATTCAATAGAATTAAAGAAAATATTTTTAAATAATTATATAAATAAAAAAATACCTGAAAATATTGGTACTTGGTAAATATTATGATAACTAATGAATATAGTTTGTCTTTAATTATTATATCTAATAAAAATACAATAATAGCAATATTTATACAGTATTGGATTAATACATAAAAATAATTATTGATAAACATCAACTATTAACACTGAAAACACTAATTACACGTGATGTATTAAAATTATACATAAAAATAACTTTTAAAGTTAATTAAAATCAAAATGTAATTAAGTAATGTATATACATGCAGTTACGTAATTTCGTGTACAGAATTTTTAATTAAATTTCTAAATTTCACCAAATCCAAAAAAATTGAAAAAAAAATTAATTTTAACAAGGAGATATGCAAATTTATTTAACTTATAAATTAATTTATACTAAATCAACTGTGTAAATAAATAATAATAAGACATAGGTATTAGCCATTAGGTTAATAATGTCAATGTGATTTAACTTTTTGAATAATTTGTCAGCGAAGTTTTCCTCTTACAGAGCAAATACCTATGTAATTTTTTTATTCGTTAATCGTTTTATAAAATTAGGAATTATCGTCGGCATTATTATAATTCAATCGCTAATTAATAGGTACCTACCTATCTGTAACAAAAAACATGAATGTACATACAACAAAATTTGCTCAAAATCTATTCTAATCTTTTGTAATAACTCCATTCAACTTAATATAGTAATACCATACTCACAAATTAACCAAAGCACATTGTGTAAAGGATTATTATTTTATTTATTTACTTATTTATTTATTTATTAACGGGCTTGGAGCCCTATACAATAGAACATTACAATTTATAATAATAAGATAAATTTGAACAATATAACATAAACATTAAAGTAAGCAACAATAGAATGATCAATAATAATGAATGGTAATAATAAAAAAAGCTAATAATGGTAGTAAACAAATTGTGGTTGTTCAGTCTTGGCAATCGATAATAACTGGTAATAAAAAAGATAAGGAAGCAAGCGGTATCATCCGACCTCTATGATTAGTTTACTGACAACTATAACCGATGCGTTTTTCATTGCCAAAACTTACAAAAAGTGCGACAAATGTGACCAAATAAAGTAAATTACTCATTAACTAAAAAATAAATGATAAAATCAATTTAAAACGTGTTATTGTTTAATTTATTAAATTATTAAAACAAAATAAAATTTTTACTGTTCCAACTACTGTACGATCAAAATAATTTGGATAATCCAATTACCATACGGCCTGAACTGTAGTATTATTATTAATCAAAAAATTTTAAAAGAAGTTTAGGTGCTTGTTACTCAAATGAATCATACAGTAAATGGAATTATTTCTATCATAGTTGGTGTTGTGGAATGAAACAACAAAGGAAGAATTAGACCTAGTTGAATGAGAAGAAACTTTAAAATGTACTAAAGAAAGAAGAGAGGGAGCATTCACACGTCCGTCTATTAGCTTGTGCAAAACCTCTAAATTAGCTTCAACTCTTCTATCTACTAAAGACAAAAGCCCGAGTTTATTCACTAGCTTGTAATCATGCGATGGATGAGAAATTTTTAAAATAACGGCGAAAAACAAAAACGCCTCTGGACCCACTCAATGTGAGAAGAATCAGCAGCCATAAAAGGGTTCCAGAGAATAGAAGAAAATTCCAAAAGAGGCCGAACAAGAGAGCAATACAAATCTTTGAGAGAACTAGAGAGCTTAAATTTTAATGACGTACGTATGACAAAGCCAAACATCTTAAACGCATGACAACAAACAGCCTCAATATGGTTATTATACAGGAACGTTCCTGGTAGATTATCAGGTCCAGCAGATTTTGAAGTTTTTAAAACAAATAAATCTAGTTTGACATCATTAATAGTAAAGGAACAATTACTAGGAAGATTAAAGTGAAAGAAAGAAATTTCAGGAATTTTGTTTAAAGAGGGACTGGCGTATACAGTGTTGAAGTAGGAAAAGAAAAGGCTAGAAATTGATAGAGCCGGAACCAATATTTTCATTAAAATTAACATTATATAGATTTCCGTTACTAAATTTATTCTTCCGGATAATATCCCAAAAAGAACAAGGATTAGTTTTAAGCTTACACTCAGTTTGAGTTAGGAACGATTTATAGCAACTTTTGTATTCAAATTTATAACTTGCTCGGAGATTATAAAATTCGTTATAATGGGGTAAACGGGACACTTTATATTTGGCATGAGTATGCTTTTTTGTATAATTGAACAAAGATACATTACATTTAAAATATGATACATTTTGCTGTAGATCCTCTCTGTCCGAAAGTTTAGCCGATACTCTAGCAATAGGTAGGTTAGGCCTAACTTATAATAAATATGTTACCACAAAAAAAAACAAAAAATTAATTTTAAAAATGTATGTGTAGTAGTTTTTTTGAGAATGTATTATAGTACAATACATAAACTTCTATAAAATACATATAATAATATACATGTGACTTATTAAGTATCTTAGCCTCAAGTATATGTTAATTACGATGCCGTTTTCGTATGTTGTCAGATAGAAATTTGAACAGATTATATGGAGAAAATGCATTTCGATGGTGTGTGAACTCATAACATCGGTGGCCCACAAAAACCCGAGAATAAATTGCGAAAAAATAAAACGTTGTCACGTACGAAGCGGAAAGGGAACAAGTCGAGTTTAGCATTTGGAGCGGAGAAATTTGTCTTTGCACACAAAATGACGCGAACCGATACATCACTTTTTTAATGTTTTCACCCTGGAGGTAAAAAAGTGAGCGACCGAAAACAAAACTGAAAAAAAAAACAAAATAAACATCGGAAAAAAAGCCACTCTTAAAATACATTTTGTGAGGAATCACTTAGATGTCAAATAGATTGCCCAATTTTTCATTTTTTTTCTTTCGTCTTTTTACGCCTATCTCTCGTGTTCCCGTCCCGCGCGCATTCTTAAACGTCAGTTTCCCTCACCGTTTGACAGGGTCAACGCCGTACCCAATATCCGAACACATAAACGTGATATTTGAATGTCTTAAATAAACGTAAAGGTTCGTTTCGACGCAAAAAAAGGGGAACGAACGAGAGAGAAATAAAGAAAAAACTCTATTAAACGTGAGTTATGGGTTGCCCTGCACTGGCTCTACGCGGAAAGTTGTTGATTAACTTTTTTGAATTTAATATTTATTATAAAAAAAATGTACATCATAATATTTTTACTTTTTTAACAAACACATTTTACCGTTATTATAAACGTGTATAATACTGCAGTGTTTCATTTACATTATAATAATATTAACCACAACTGACGTGTTCAAAAGTATAACACATTTTTTTTTCTCTTGTGATATTTAATTACCTAATAATTTTAGTGGGCAATATAAATCGTACGTACTACTAATTGGAAAATAATTTCTCGACAAATATACTTAGGTATATTATATTATATGTATAAGTATAATATACAGTATATTGTAATAATTACTTCCAATTACGGTCTTTATAATTATACGTATAAATCAACATGATAATAATAAAGTTTATTTCACATAACTATAAATAATTGTTATTTTAATATAACATACACTAAATTAACTCACAGCTTACTGTAACTTTAAAATAATTGTGGGTACACCTATTATTTACTTAAATATATTTCTTATAACACAAAACAAGCTCTAAAATGTATATTCAAATATTAGCTACAAACGATTTGGTTAATCATTTAATTAAATTCAATAATTGATATAAGCCTACATATATATATATATATATACATTTTGTAGAAATACGTGTTATAAAAAATAAGTCAACTTAAACTGTTTTTTTAAAAAAATTTATTTTATATATATTTTGAATCAATATCGAACAGAAGCTATATTGCTTTTATGTTGTTATTGACGTATGAAATACAAAATACAGCTCGAAGTCACGTATTTGCTATATAATAACAAGCGAGGGCGAGTGTCGAAAAGGGCAACTTTATATAGCTTTATTGAATATGATAGTATGATACTCAAAAACCGTTTTTAAACAGCAATATTTTAAAGTGTGCATAAATATTTATGCAAAATATGTACCCAAGGTTTGATAATAAAAACGGGGTTTATTTTTAACTTTTATAAGATCAAGATTTCAGCCCGATTTCGATTACGGATATAAATAATTATTAGGGTGTATCGAAAAGTTAGGTACAGTGCAAGTATTTTAACACCCTAATAATGAATAAATACAGAGTATATTTCAATAAACTACCCATCCATATGTTTTAACATTCTGCAGAGCCATTTTAAAATCTTAAATTTTATTATCGTATGTTAGACAATTTTTAATTTAGGTATATATTATTAAAATGTAAAATATGAACAATACTCGTGATAATAATATGTACATAATGGATTTTTATTTCATAGATTTCCATTGTTCTATAAACCGGGGTTTGCAAACGTTATAGTAACTTCGTGATTACAACGTTATTTAATAAGACAAAAAACAATTTGTAAGAGTAATTAAAACGGAAAACGGTAAACATAAATAATTAAATACTATAAAATAAAACATAACGATTAACAACATTTATAATTAAACGAAATAATTTAATGTCCATTTACTTAAAAATTAAAATATTGGTTTCGTGGAAATATTTATTCCACGTGATTTAGCGATTAACCTTAGAGATGAATCCAAGAATTTATTATAGTCCGTATCCGGGCCATTCCCCACTTTAGTATTATTTTTAACAATAAACGCAAAAGTTGTTTAGCATTTAAATTCTAAATAACGATAAACGAAAAACTCAAAAATTGTACAACGTTTGGATTGTAAATAACGTAAAACGGAATTTTTGATTTCAAAAGGAAGTCCTGCTATAAACTCAGATTCCACAACAGTTGTTATACACCTAGGTATGCGTATTTATAATATTAATGTTTAGTACAGAGTAGATTTATAAATCCACCTTGATTTAGTTCCCGGCAGCTATCAACGTCAGTGTGAAAAAAGACAACAGTGTTATGGACTTACAGGCTGTAAAGTACAGTGTCTATAGCATAGATAATACGGATGGTAGATATAATGGATGGATTCCTGTACCTATTATACACGGTATACCGTGAGCCAGCGTGTATCGATATATACCTCGATGCGAACGAAGAGTCTACTAGTTATCGTAATGGTAATATGCGGTTACAGATACTGATTTATGATGCACGACATTTTTATAAATCCGATTTGTGACAGTTTTTCAATAAAATAATTAATTTTAATATTTTTTATTTTTATTATTATTATTATTTTTTTTTTTTTTTTGTGCAAATAACACATTGACGGACAGTGAGGATTGTCAAAAATAAGATAAAGCATGCCTAAATAAATCAATGTTTTAGTACTGCTATAGCAGTAGGTTTTTTAGTACTGCTATAGCAGTAGGTTTTTTAGTACTGCTATAGCAGTACTGTCCCATTACATCAAATTTTGATGTACGTATGACAAAAATGTTATAATACTGCTATAGCAGTAATACAATTTTTTTTTATTCCTAGCACATATTTTGTACAAACAATGAAGAATAAATAACTGATAAGATTTATTACAGCAAATAAAAACATATTAATAATAATAAATGTATTAAATATATACCAAACTTTTAACAAAAGTAAAAAAAAAATAGGTTTTCTTACCTATATTACTTTCTTTATCAATATTAATACGTAAACTAAATTGTTTTTTATTTAATTACTATTCTATTATTTTGTCTTTACTCCTTATGCCAACTTTCGAAACATTTACCTGCGCAGAGTGGTACTGTACATTCTTTGCACTGCAATTGTGTTTGTTTTCTTGTTTTATTTTTAGT